>OY740767.1:13674331-13866831 GCA_963513935.1 Aphrophora alni | reverse complement strand
AAGTTATAAGTGCGCACCAAATAATTCAGGAAAATATAAAAATATGAAAACTTTTGATGGGGTGCAAGAGGTAAAATAACATTGTAATAAATATTTATAAGCTTAATTACATAATCTTTTAGACTATATTATTTAAAAATATGATATTTATACAAAATATTTATTTTAAATTTAAATCGTAGATAATATGAAAATATGAAAATGTAGAACGTCAATAAAAGTGAAATTTGTTAAAAATTTGTTTAATTTACTGTATGCGGTTTGTATTATTGGACGTATATACATCGAGTGTATACAGGCTGGCTGGTGTTTTGTTCGACAAGTAAAATAGTTACAAAAACACTTTAAAAGGTATCGCTAAGGATGTTTTAATTAAAACTATATATTTTCAATATGGCAGTATCTCTAAATTTTCTTATAGAGACTCTTGTTTATATTGGGATTTAAATTTTATTTTAAGAAATATTTTTGATCTATTATTAGTTTCAGTATTTAATTATGAGAAAGTTTGAGAATATTTTGACAGATCATTAATTTTACTATCTATGTGTGAGAAGGTTTGTGCAATATTTTGACAAATTATTGGTTTTAGTCTTTACTGTATGTGTGAATAACTTTGTGCAATATTTTTGGCCGATTATTAATTTTAGGTCTTCTTCCGACTGCTGATCAGGTCGATGTTGCTTCGGTAGTACATGTGTTTCGGCTCGTTACCTGCCGTGACCCTGTGGTACGGGACCTTGCGCGGTGTACTCCGACAACGCCTCGGGCGGGAACCCACGGAAGAGGATGTGGCTGACTACCTGTCGGGGCGACTTGACGAGGAGTTTAGTCGCGAAGGTGGTGACATAGCACCGGTCTTGACCGGTGCTAGGAACGCCGCCCATCGGCTACACCAAGGGATTGGCATGAGGTGGCGCCGGAGTCAGGTGCTATGGGAGTTTCAAGTTGTTGTTCCCGCGTCTGACGCCCCGGTGGACAATGTCATGGTTCCTGAGAGCGCACGCCAGGTTCTTTTGCGGCGGTTGAGAGCGGCCATTAGGCCCGGGTACTGTAGACGTCTTGTAAGAAAGGCAGACCAAAGGAAGGTGGTCGAGGTATCTGCTCAGAGTGATGTTTCAAATCACTTTGTTCGCTCTGGTAGGTATACTCGATTTGCCGACTGGACGTTTGTCTTAAAAGCCCGCTTGGGTACTGTACCGCTGAATGGCTGCAAGCGTTGGGGGTAATGGCGGCTGGAGGTGTCGGCACTATGGTTACGTGTCGGAGACGCTGCCACATGTGCTGACCACTGTCAGCGGCACAGCGCGGCCTAGCAGGGTCGCCACGATGCAGTACTGGGGCCACTGTCGTAGGCTCAAGTTAATAAGACTGTTCCAGGCACCGATTCCACGTTGAGGCTCGACCTGGTGGTGATCAACGAGGGGAAGTGGCGTATTTCAATCGTTGATGTCGCCATACCCTTCGAGAATCGCTACCAGGCTATCGTTGAGTCTCGGACGGAAAAATTGTGAAAGTACGCACAGTTGGCGGAGGAACTCGGTGGACAAGGTTACGATGTGACCCTGGATGGCTTTGTGGTAGGAGTTCTCGGTGCCTGTGACAAGAAAAACGAGGGGTCATCAAGAAATTGAGGATTTCCCCTCGCTATGCGAATGTGATGAGACGCCTTATGATGTCAGACCCTATTCGCTGGTCACGGTACATCTACGTAACTCATGTCACCGGCGACCAACAGTGGTGATTACCTTCGACCATGGGTGACTTTTGACTTTTTATTTATTGTGTTATTGCCTTATGCTGTATTATATGGAGAGACTATTTTAATAAAACGTCGGTTATTTATATTTATTTTATATTGTTATTGTTGATTGCTATTTTATAGTTCTGTTGTTATTTTATTTTATTTTTCTTCTCTCCATACAATTTTTGTTTTGTTTATTGTTTCTTTTTATGTTATTATTCTTTAATAGTTTTAAGCCCACGGGCTAGTTCCATAAGTACATAAGTTTATTGCTATTCACAGCTTGTATGCTGAATGATATGTTATTTATTGTTATTGCAGAATTGATTTGTTTAGTGATGGAGCTTGTTTAATATTGTGTTTATAGACAGTTGAACTTTTTAATTGAAATTTTATTTTGCCCAAAAGAATTATAATTATAAATATGTAAATGTATCAAAATTATTTGTGAATAAATGGTTTATGTAAGAGAAAGTTTATCGCAATATTTTTGACCGATTATTAGTTTCAGTATTTATGCATGAGAAACTTTGTGCAATATTTTGAGAAATTATTTGTTATAGTACTTATGTATGAGAAAGATTGTGTAATATTTTTGACCGATTATTAGTTTCAGTATTTATGCATGAGAAACTTTGTGCAATATTTTGAAAAATTATTTGTTATAGTACTTATGTATGAGAAAGATTGTGTAATATTTTTGACCGATTATTAGTTTTAGTATTTATGTATGAGTAGTTTTGAACAATATTTTTGACCGATTATTAATTTCAGTATTTATGTATGAGACAGTTTGTGCAATATTTTGACAGGTTATTAGTTTTAGTTTTATACAATTTATGTATAAGAAAAAATGTGCAATAATTCTGATTGATGTTTAGTTTCAGTATTTATGTATGAGAAAGTTTACGCATTATTTTGACAAATTATTAGTTTTAGTAATTATGTGACAGAAAATGTGTGCAATATTTTTCACTGATCACTAGCTAAAATATTTATGTATGAGAAAGGTTGAGAAAAATTATTGACCGATGTTTAGTTTTAGTATTTATGTATTAAAATGATTGTGACGCTTGATTCCCATTTACCCCATGCTAATAGTATTCTGTACCTGGTGCGCCTAAAGAAGTTTACATTTCAAAAAGTTTGACAATTAATTATATAGTTTTAATTGTTACTTTAATTTTGTTGCAGATTCATTTTTTCAGCACATTATTCAACATCGACGACACCAATTAAAAAAACTCCAAGTGTTTATTGAGTGTTGTATTAAAAAAAAACTAAAACAGTTTTGAAAAAGTGAATATTAAAAATAATGTAATTGGATATACTTTATTTTTCATTGTTATTTTAAAACAACATTTTTTTTATATGCATTTACAAATTTGTAACATCAATAAATATTTGTATTGAAATAATTGGCTTACGTTTTATTTTTAATAGATACCAATACTTTCTCCACTGTAAAACGTATATGTATTTAGAAAGTTATTGCTTAATTTGATAACTGGTAGATTAAGCACTTTCCACATTTAAACATGAAGTATCAGGAGAATAAAATATTAAAAGAAGTCAATGCAGCTGATTCAATCATCAGTGTTGCCACGAATATTTCAATACCAATAGACCAACAACTTCTATAAACTGGATAACAGGTTTTTTGTAACTTTTAAAGGTATCAGGAGAATAGAATATTGAAGGAGGTAGATGTCAACTGCGATTCCGTTTTCAATTCACATAGACCTCCTATCAAATCATATTCACCTGATAACAGGATTTTGTCGTTTTACTGCAGTATTCTGAGAATATAATCTTAAAGGATGTGTATGTTAACTGTGATTCAGTTTTAAATTCAAATAGACCTCCTATCAAATCATAAAGGAGGTAAATGGTAACTGTGATTGAGTTTTCAATTCAGATAGACCTCCTATCAAATCATATTCACTTGATAACAGTATTTTGTCGTTTTACCGCAGTAACAGGAGAATATAATGTTAAAGGAGGTGGATGTAAACTGCGTTTCAGTTTTCCAATCCCAATAGACCTCTTAACAAATTATATTCACTGGATAACAGGTTTTTTGTAAGTTTTCAAGGTATCAGGATAATATTATGTTAAAATAGGACAATGCAACTGTGATTCAATTATCAGAGTTACTATGAATGGTAAGGGGCAAAAGCGGGACATAAATAGAGGGGGATAGGCAAAGGGCGGGGGAAAGTGGAAGAGGAACGCAAGCGTGGAAGGGGAAGAGGCAAAGAGGTGGGGCAATAGCTGAGGATGAGGATCAAGGGGTGGGATCAAGAGTGGAGGTAGAGAGCCAAGGGGAGGGGCTTAAGTCATGTAATCACCTCCATCACTCTTGTCCTCAAATATCCCCCTCTCTACTGACCTCCTATCAAATCTTATTCCCCTGGTATCATTATTTAGTCGATTTACGTAAGTATACAGAGAATATAATCTTAAAGGAGGTGGATGTTAACTGTGATTCAGTTTTTAATTCAAATAGACCTCCAATCAAATCATATTTACCTGATAACTAGATTTTGTCGTTTAACCGCAATATCAGGAAAATATAATGCTGAAGGAGGTAGATGACAACTTCGATTCCGTTTTCAATTCAGATAGACCTCCTATCAAATCATATTCACCTGAAACAGGATTTTGTCATTTTACAGCAATATTAGGAAAATATAATGTTAAAGGAGGTGGATGTCAACTGCGATTCCGTTTTCATTTTAGGTAAACCTCCTATCAAATCATATTTACTTAATAACAGGATTTTGTCGTTATACCGCAGTATCAGGAGAATATAATGTTAAAAGAGGTAGATGTTAGTAGAAACGAGGGCACAGTAGAATAAAAGTGGCGGGAAATGACAACGTGACCTAAGCCCCGCCCCTTTCCCCCGCCTTGCCCCGCCCCTTGTTTCGAATGTGCCCCGCCCCTTTTCTTCATTGACTCCGCCCCTTGCCCCGCCTCTTTCCCCTCCCATAACCCTCTCCATACCCCCGTAATATACCCCGTCCGCTATTTTGTTACGTCATTTGGACGCCATTTTGTCACGCCAATTGGTAACGCCATTTTGTGTGCTGTTCCGCCCTCCTCCCTATTGTAACTTTTCAAGGTACATTTAAACAGGAAGTATCAGGAGAAAATAATATTAAAGGAGGTACATGTCAACTGGGTTTTAATTTTCAATTTAGATAGACCTCCTATCAACTGATATTCTCCTGGTAACAGGATTTTGTCGTTTTAATGCAGTATGCGGAGAATATAATCTTAAAGGTGGTGGATGTTAACTGTGATTCAGTTTTCAATTCAAATATACTTCCTATCAAACCATATTCACCTGATAACAGGATTTCGTCGGTTTACCGCAGTACCAGGAGAATATAATCTTAAAGGAGAAAGCCCAATGCAGCTGTGATTTAAACATCAGAGTTGCCATGAGTTTTTCGAAACCCATAGACCTCCTAACAATTTCTATTGACTGAGTGTCTAGTTTTTGTGTCTTTTAAAAAGTAACAGAAGAATATAATGTTGAAAGAGGTCTATGCTGCTGAAATAATTCCATTATTAGAGTTATCATGAATATTCCAATGCCAATAGACTTACTTACACCTTCTATTCACTGAATAACACGTTTTTTGTAACTTTTCAAAGTATCAGGTGAATATAACTTTTTTAAGAGGTCTGGATTTTTTTCTTATGGAAATTGCTGCATTCTACCTTATAATAATCGAAGCAATAGCTTTCACAGTTTTTATGTTTTGGAAAGTGCTGCCTTTTACCAGACAACAAACCAAGCAAATATTTTCTCAGTTTATATGGTTGGGAAGTACAGCACTCTACCATACATATCCTGCAAAAATTTGCTACCCGCAAGACAACATTTTTTCCGTAAGATACAGGAAATGTGTTAGAAATAACTCAATAAATTTTAAAAGGCATTTTTTTATTATTTTACATTTATTCATTAAACAATTTTTATAATTACAATTTTGCAAATATTTTTTCTTCCTGGTACATCCAATGATTGGTATATAATAATTGTTTATGTAAAACATCTCACTACATAACCACTTGTAGTTACATTAAACATTTGACATAAAACCATATAATTTTGTTTTCGCCACTATCATAAAACCAAACACAACACTGAACTCTTGTTTACATAATTATGTGTAACACATCGTATCTTCTGAAACAAAAAAATAAAGAACTATAAGAAAATCTGCAAATACTTTAAAATAAACAAGGTAAAAACATTAAACTACATTAACTCATACATTAAACTAAATAAACAAACAAATAAATTTCATATACTTTTCGCTAACATGCCAGATTGGGAGATACAGACCAAAAGTTTTACTTCCTTGTAACATTAAAGGATTATAGGCGAAGGATGTGACATGGTATCTAAAACCGTTCCGAGATATGTAAATGAATAGTTACAGAGTTACGAGCATTTAATAAAAAAGTATTGCATTTGAATCGGGAATTTTTATACATTTCAAACTACAATTACTCTCAATTGAATTAAAATATCAAACTCGTTCAATTCTACATCTAATTTTGTAATTTTTATAATATATATATATATATATATATATATAATTTTTATTTTTATTAAGAAAACAGCATCTTTCATAGGCTTACATATAAGTAACTCGATTTTCTGTAACCACAGTTATGCACAATTTATATAGTCACGATATTGAAGGTTTTCAAAGTTAGAAATTTCTAACTGTAAAAACCTTCAATACTTAAACTCAAACATCTTCACTTTATAAAGTAAACATAACTGCGGTTACAGAACATCGAGGCACTTATAAGTACGCCTAGGAAATATGCTGATTTTTAAAACGTTTGTTAAATTATTAAAAAAATAATAGCTCATATGAATTTGTTATGTAAAATTACAATTATTTCATCATAATTTTTGACATAATTATGGGTCATTAATTTCCTTCTCATTCAGAATAGAAAAATTGAAGATTTGGCAGAGATTTCAGAAGTTTTAAAATGTTTGCGCAATTTTTTATTTGGGATCGTAGTTTAAAATAAATATTTCAACAAAATTCTAACGAAGTCTAAAACAGAGCCTAGTATTTTGATTCTCGGAAAGAATTTTCGGTACCCACTGAACATCGAACTTCTGGATACAGTCGGTGGAATTGTTTAGAAAGTTTGAGTATTGTGAAAGGCTGATTTCTCAGGACAATTTTCTGAATGAGTTCATTACTAACTACAAATGGCCTACCACTTCTTCCCTCATCTTAAATGTTTGTTCTTCTAAAACAAACAAACCTACTGATGAAAATATCTTCACTCGTTATTGTTTGACCGTTCACGATGTGTGCCTGCCACTGACAAATTTTTGCCATCAGTAATCTTAAAACAGCATGCACTTTGCACTTCGTAAAGTTTTCTAATACAGCGCTTATTTTGAATGGCTATTATTAGAGGCAAACAAACAGCAACATAACCTTACCACTAGCACAGCTGGGCGCGCACTGAGCTACTGTACACACTACTACAGGAGTGGTACTGCTACCCCTATTACTTCTTGCTCTAGACAAAAACAGGGGTTGGTTTCCGAAGATCCTCGTAAAAAAATAGAATAAAATATTTGACTGAATCGCGTTACTTACAACCATAAAATTATAATGTTCTGCATTCACAGCTTATTGATAAAAAGTAAAATTATTTCTTGAAATGTAAAACTCAAATACATTAATAATTATAAACTTCAGAGATGTAGACATTAGCTATGAAGAATAGCCTTAAGATTTTTGTATTGAAGTTAGATCTAATCTGTACTAGCCAAATTAACTTTATCAACCGAGAATAAAAATACATGTATTAGTCGTGGAACATTATTTGACGTTTACAATAATTTTCCACACAACACCGTTCCCAAAAATGTAGTCACCCCAATACTAAAGTTTGTCTCAGTAAAAGTAAAATTTATGGAAACTATCTCTAACAATGTAAAAAATTGAAATAGTACTTGCATTTCTATTTTCTCGTCTTCTGCTACATTGGAGAAGCAAAGCTAACACTGCTGGTAGGAGGAGAACCTGTAGCTTCTTCCAACAGTCGTAGGACTTTTAAAAAGACAGTCCGATGCCATTCCCAAATTTCTGAAATCAAAAATAAACATTTTTTAATACAAATTGTTAATTTTTATTGGAGTATACAGATGATATTATAATGCAAGATAGTAAAACAAAATTTAGGTTTTTTGCAATTTGGATGTACATTTTTATTCATCTAGACTTGGGTCAGATCTCTCTTTTTTTATTATTGCCTACACGAATCATTATTTACACACTTTTCATGAAACATGAATGTTATACGTTCAGAAACATAAACACTGTACCACTCTTACAAATATAACATTTTTTATTTTTTTTAACATTAATAATGAGGGATTTAACTAATTAACCTTACATATAAAACAACTATGATTTCTATATTTTCACAATCGCTAATTATTAAAAAAATTTACTCTTTAGGTTATTTTAAACTTTTCCTTCTCATTTATAACAACAGCCCCTAATAAAAGGAAAGTATCAATAGGCTGATGGTGTACTCTATAAATGGTCAATATTATTATCTCAGTCTAAAGTATAGAGGGAGATAGCAACACACTGTCTGCAGAGTAAACAGTTGATAATGCAAGGCCTTTACAAGACAACTCGTGTCTAACATACACTACTACCCCACCAGCACGATAATGAATTACTATTGCATTTACTAAACATATTGTAACCATTTATTATTTTTTAAATTAACCTCATCATCATAAATCCACGTTTCACAGAAAAAATGATATCTGGTTAAATATGTGAACTCTCCAATACTGTTTAAATGTGTCAAAGTTTTCCCTCAAACTACATACGTTTTGACATAGTATATTAAAAAGTGAAGACATCAATTATTTATTGGAATGAGATTTTACAATGTCTGAATTTCACAAACTAAAATTACAAGTATGAAAACCAACACAAACACACCCTCTCCCTCCTCTCATCTTTCACAACTCTCTCTCTCTCTCTCTCTCTCTCTCTCTCTCTCTCTCTCTCTCTCTCTCTCTCTCTCTCTCTCTCTCTCTCTCTCTCTCTCTCTCTCTCTCTCTCTCTCTCTCTCTCTCTCTCTCTCTCTCTCTCTCTCTCTCTCTCTCTCTCTCTCTCTCTCTCTCTCTCTCTCTCTCACACACACACACACGCGCGCGCGCGTTTCAAGTTACAAGTACAAGTTACAGGAACGTTTCCTTCTCAGGTTGTACTGATTAGATTTAAAAAAACCTTATCAATATTCACATCGACGCGCGTTCCCATTCCCATGATATTATTACGTCAATTTCAAAAGTAAACCCATACTATTTATTTTATAACTATATCTCCCTGATTGAAGTTAACATTATTTGCAAACTTAAGTTCTGGATTAAATCATAATAATAGGAAGTAATTGTATCTATAAAATAATGATGCGAAAAGTAACTGAGATATCGAACAGTCGATATTTGTAAATTTGTCCAATATGTGCTGACCAACAAATATAAAAAAGAAAATTATTCAAAATAAATACGATCACTAGGTTTATTTGAGAAACATTTTATTCGGTTTAAAATAATCTCTAATTATAGGTTATTTTGTTTCCTAATTTAAAAACTTCTAACCTAACTTAAACTAACCTGGCATTAATCTATTGTCTATTCAATCTTTCCTCTCTCAGTTTTTCTTTCCATCAGTTTTTTAAAAAATAATCTAGGAAACTAATTAATATTTTAACATACATCATGTGACTAAAAATATAAATTAGTTCAAAAAGAAGAAAGTTCAAACCGTTTTATATGACCTCTATTTAAATCATTTCTTTGCTTTATACACTTAGATCTTGTAACTGTATGTTACAGTTTATTTAATACAGATTCAGATACCACAATTTACTAATGACGATCTTCTAAAATTTATTTACAATTTTCATTAAGCAAGAAAATTTAACCAAATGAGCATTAAATTTGCCCAAAACAGTTCTTTTATTAATTGCAAATTTAGTCAGATTTAATATAAATTTAGCTCATTGGGAACATAATAATAATGTATGAGATGGCATTATATTAGTAACTAAGTTTAATACAATATTTGTTAAATTTACTTTCTAGTAAGACGAAGAGATTCAATATGCTGCTATTTTTAATTATATAACAAGAAGAAACTAAGTTAGATAAAAAACATATGGACTTCACTTGATTTTAAAAAGATGGCCGCAATTTACTACCTTTTTACAAAAACGAATTGCATTAAAGAACACTAATTCATGTTATAGACAATCAGATCATCAGAATTATATTAAAATTATTTGACAAAATTTGGATAGTCAAAAGCATATGGATAGGTAAATATCTGAATTCTACAACCTCGTTACTTCAACTAAGAACTTGAAATTTCAGTTTGTGTATTATATACACTAAACAGGAAAATGTTTTAGTTTTTTTCATGCTTCGTCATGTCAAATACGCCTTTCCAAACTATATGAAATCCAATTTCCTTAAACTTTTCACTTGTTAATTCTCCATCAATGAATAGAATTTACAATTTAAAATCCCTTACAACTTAAGACTTCAATTCACAATGAAATCTACTTTACAAACAGTTTTATTTGTAATTAATATAATAAATAAAAATATATATATATATATATATATATATATATATATATATATATATATATATATATATATATATATATAAGTTATGTGAACAATATTTAGCTTTAGTAAACACAATAGTGGTAGTTTTCCTAGAATAAGATAGAGTAAGCATTTTGTATTTCCTAGCCTTTGTAAGCCACTATAGTCAGTGTTCTTTACAGACTCACTCAAGACAGTTCGCTCTGTGGATAAGAGTACTGTATTATTATAATCACATTTAATTCATTTAAATAAAGTTATAATAAAATAAAGTTTGTTGTTTTTTTTAAAAAGAGATTTTTAAGGAGCAACGACATAACTGGCGCAGTCGGTAGGACACTCCAAGAAATTAGTGAAAATAATTATCTTCGGTTTTAACCGTTAATGGAGTGCGAACAATACTTAATAAACGCATATTATTAAGTATAAATTCAAACTTAATAAAAGTATATTATTAAGTGAAGAAAAAGTGAAAGCAAAAGTGAAATTAGTGTTATCCAAGTGTTAATTGATACGCGAAATGAGCATAAGATTTTGGATTTTGTGAGTAATTGAAATAAGATAATTTGTAAGAATATATTGTGTAATAATATTTTAATTTGCAGAACTTTAGCTCTTAGTTATTTAGTTATTAGAATTTTATTAGATTATTTAAGCTTTTATTATTCAAAATGACGACTCCAGTCTTAAAGAAAGAGTACCTAGACATGATCCCGGAATTTTCGGGTGAACCCACAATGCTTAATAGATTCATATCGATTTGTGACAAAATATATAATAAATTTTATGTATCTGATAACCCAGATGATTTTCAAAATGAATATTTGCTTTCTACTATTTTGACAAAATTAAAAGGTACAGCTTTGGAATTAGTTGTAAGCTCAAATAGTTACTCTTGGTTAGATGTTAGAAAAACACTTTTATCAAGTTATTTAGACAAAAGAGATTGTTATACATTAAATCTTGAAATGTCGGAACTAAAGCAGGAAGCCGGTGAAACACCATTTAAATTTTATGAGAAAATACAAAAATTGTTAAATCTTCAGATAGCATATTTTGTTAACAAAGAACCAGGGGCACAAGTTGTATTGTGCAGTTATACACAAAATTTAGCTTTAAGAGTTTTGTTAAGAGGTCTACACGAACCACTTGGCTCTCTCATGAGAACCAAAAATCCCACAACTCTTGGGGAAGCCCTTAGCATGTTAACTAATGATTTTCAATTTAAAAATAATAAAATGATGACATATTCTAATAAGCAAAATGTTGTTCCTAAAGATCAAAATAGTTTTGTTAAGAGACCATTTAATGCCACATTTAACCAAAATCCGAGACAAATGTACCAACAATCAAACCCCCAAATTCCCAGACAAATGTACCAACAACCAAACCCGTACTATAAACCTTTTCCTACTACATCTGGTCAACTTCAACGTGGACAGTTTAATAATAACCACAATTCGAGACCTCAATCAAATCAAAAACAAACGTACCAACCCACTCCTATGAGTACGTCAACCAGACAATCGGATGGAATATCTAGGCAAAATCCTAAACTCTACCAGATGACGGGACGAAGTACCGAAAATAACGAGGATTATACTATGTATCAAACACCGATCCAAGAAAGTCCAAGTTATGACGAAACTTTTCCCGAATATCCATCAGACAACAATCCATCAGACTACTGCGTAGAAGAGACAAATACTCAGACAGAACAGAATTATTTTTTAGACCAGACAGAAGAGAATCATTTTTTAGGATAACAGAACCTAAGAACCATTTTTCAATTATGAATATTCAAAATGATAATAATGAACTACCCTTCATATACGACCCGAACACCAATCTAAAAATTTTAATAGACACCGGTAGCACAAGATCTTTCATAAAGAAATCATTAGGATTCAAAAGTTTTAAAACAAGCCTAATTAAAGAACCATTTGAAGTAGCTACTGCACACGGAGTTTCAAAAGAAAATTACAGTTGTAAAATACCCCTATTAGGTAAAAAATTAACTAAATTCTACCTATTTGACTTTCACAATAGCTTTGATCTACTATTAGGATTGGATAGTATTAAAGACCTAAAAATAAACTTAGACTTCATAAATAATAAACTAATATGTTGCAATGAAAGGATCCCAATTCTTTATCTTAATACAGAAACGGATGTTCTAAACACAAAAACTAAGGACGTATCAGTTAAAGAAATGTCAAGCTATCATATCCAGGCTCGTACCAGCCAAATAGTAAAATTAAAATAAAAGGTAAAAATAACGATGAAGGATTGTTGTCTTATAAAAATATGGACGGATTAGAAATTCCCCAATGTATAGTCACAGTGCGCGAAGGTGAAGCCTATTGTCCTATAATAAATAACACAACTGAAAACAAGAGATTGTCGCTAAAACCACTTGAACTAGAAACTTTAAATAATTACAACATTTTTCAAACAAACACTTTTACAAAAAATCAAGAAAATAAAATAAATTTAAATATATTTGATCACAAAAAAAAAAAACCTAGACTAGATCTGTCAAAAATTAGGGTGGACCACATGAATTTAGAAGAAAGAAAAGCAATAATTAAACTAGTAGAAGAATATTCTGATATATTTTATGTTGAAAGAGATAATTTGACTTTTACGAATCAAATTAAACACGTAATTAGGACCACTGATGAAATTCCCGTTTATTCCAAAAATTATCGATACCCGGAAATTTACAAAACCGAAGTAAACAATCAAATCGAAGATATGTTAAAACAAAAAATCATCCAACCTTCTCTTTCCCCATGGAATTCTCCAGTTTGGATCGTACCAAAAAAGCAAGATGCATCTGGAAAACAAAAATTTCGACTTGTAATAGACTTTAGGGGCCTAAATTCTAAAACCATAGACGACAGGTTTCCATTGCCAAATATTACCGATATCCTAGACAAATTAGGTCGATCTCAATACTTTACAACATTAGATTTAACTTCAGGATTTCACAAGGTAGAAATGGATCCTTCAAGCGTAGAAAAAACTGCATTCTCAACGGAAACCGGACATTACGAATTTTTTACGCATGGCTTTTGGTCTTAAGAATAGTCCTCCTACTTTTCAAAGAATTATGAACAACATTCTAAGGGGAATTCAAAACCAAACATGTCTAGTATATTTAGATGACATCATAATATATTCAACCAGTCTTCAAGACCACGCAGAAAGACTTAGGGATGTATTTGAGAGATTACGGAATGCAAACTTTAAAATTCAACTAGATAAAACAGAATTCCTTAGAAAAGAAGTAGCGTATTTAGGGCATATAGTAACCGCAGAAGGTGTCAAACCAAATCCAGATAAAGTTAAGGCTATAAAATGTTATCCGATTCCTAGAACACCTAAAGAAATTAAAGGATTTTTGGGACTACTAGGGTATTATAGGAAATTTATTAAAAGCTTTGCTAACATAACAAAACCATTTACCACCTGTTTAAAGAAAGGCGCTAAAATTGACATAAATAATCCAGAGTATATTAATTGTTTTGAAACCTGTAAAAATATATTATCAAATGAACCCTTGCTACAATATCCAGACTTCGACAAAGAATTTAATTTAACTACAGATGCCAGTAATTTCGCAATCGGAGCAATACTCAGCCAAAAAAAGAACGGCGCTGATTTACCTATCGCATATGCGAGTCGAACATTGAATGACAACGAAGTTAATTATTCGGCTATAGAAAAAGAATTGCTTGCAATAGTTTGGGCAACGAAATACTTTCGACCATATTTGTACGGAAGAAAATTTAAAATCTTTTCTGACCACAAACCGCTGCAATGGCTATTTTCCGTAAAAGAGCCGAACTCAAAACTTCTTCGGTGGAGACTTAAATTAGAAGAATATGACTATCAAATAGTGTATAAAAATGGTAATTAAATCAGAATGCTGACGCACTCTCAAGGATACAATTAAATATTACTGACAATAATCCAAAAATTACTGACACAACGATTAACGAAGACAGCCTTGATGCAATATAAGACTCAGCGAACATAATTTCTAGATACTTCCCAGAATTAGAAGAAAACCAATTAATGATTGCCAACTTAGACGAAACCGAGGACATAATTTCGGACACGGAAACAATAGAAGATAGTGACCAAACTGTACATTCGAACTATGAAGGGAACACCGTAACCGAAATACCTATTTTAGACGAACCCGTAAATTTTGGAAAAAACCAGGTCGTATTGTCCCTAATGAAATATGAACCCCAAAAAGTTAGAATACAGAAATTATTTAAAAATAACAAAACCAGATTAATTGTAGAGATATCTGAAAATAATTTTGATAACGATATAGTAAAGTTCGTAAAGGAATATTTAGAACCAAATATAAAATATAGTCTATATTTTGAAAGTGATTTTTACGAGAAGTTTGCAACTTGTTTAGCTAGGACCTTTAAAAGTTCACAACTATGGTTGGTTAAATGCACAACTAAATTATTAGATATCGAAAATGAGAATGAGATTCAAGAAATAATCAATAATTATCATACAGGAAAAACTAATCATCGAGGAGTTCAAGAAACATATGAAAAAATAAAAAGGAAATATTATTGGCCAAATATAAAAAATTACGTACAAAATTTTATAAACAACTGTGA
Organism: Aphrophora alni; assembly: GCA_963513935.1. NCBI lineage: Eukaryota > Metazoa > Arthropoda > Insecta > Hemiptera > Aphrophoridae > Aphrophora > Aphrophora alni. The sequence goes on along the minus strand of OY740767.1, from coordinate 13,851,728 downwards.
GATATGTTTAAAAACAAAATATGAAAGAACGCCTCTTAGATTAGAGATGAATTTAACGCCCACAGCTTCAAGACCGCTTCAAACAATCCATGTAGATAGCTTATCTCTTGACAAGCAAAAGTTTCTGAGTATAGTTGACAGCTTTTCCAGATACGCCCAAGTGTATCGTATTGCAGGTGCACAAGCAGCCGAGATAGTTGATAAACTGTTAAACTATTTTGCTCACCACGGCATACCAGAAGTTATCATTTCAGACAACGGGACGGAATTTAATAACAAGCTAGTGAAAGAATTGATGGACTTGAATAAAATAAAGATCCATTTTATAAGCACGCAACACCCAGCGTCCAACGGAATGGGAGAAAGATTGCATTCTACATTAATTGAACACATACGGCTATTAAACAATCAACCCGAATTCAAGAACGAATCAATTGGAAATAAAGTAAAATATGCAATCATTGCTTACAACAATAGTATACATTCAGTCACAAAATTAACTCCATTTGAAGTATTGTACGGACACATTGACTCAAATTCAATTTTAGACATTGATATAGGAAGACAATTTATAAGTGATTATATTACAACCCACAAAGAAAAAACGCGAAAACTCTATGACCATATTAGGGAAATTAATCAAGTAACAAAAGAAAATGTCCAAGCCAAAAGGAATATCAACAAGGAACCACTTCCCGAAATTCCAACTGATGTTTATATTAAAACAGTACAAAAACAAAGTAAAACCAAAAATAAATATAATAAAGAACAGATAACCTCGGTAAACCCAGAAAGGAAAACAGGTAAAATTGAAAGAAGACACCACAACACTAAACAAAAAATTCATTTATCAAAAATAAAAAGACCAAGAAAAATCAATGTAATTCCACAATCTAATTCTTCTGTAAATCCTGTTCCAGGTCCCTCCTGTTCCTCAAAGAAGCCGCCTTAGAAACAACTGAAATAAGAGACATTACCCAAAATTTAGGAGTAATCCCAATTGATCAAGGGCAGGCAAAACTAAAGTCAACCTATCATACTTTTATTCATTATTTTAGTTTAGAAGGAATATTTAAGCAAGTAAATAATTTAGAGTTTTGTTATAGAATTGTGTCAAATTGTTTTAATCAGAATTGTGGTAATTGCTTAGCAAGTCTAGATGGAAATATTGAATTTGTAACAGACAATGGTAGTAAGATAAGAGATGTTGTTAATTACTTTAAGTTTATTAACCATACTAGAGAAACAATAACAGAAAAATTAGAAATAATCTCTGTAAGAAATAACGATAAAACGAAAAGAAAAAGAGGTATTGGTGATGGTTTAGGCTCAATATTGAAATTGTTAACTGGAAATTTGGACGCTTATGACGGCCAAAAATATGATAAACTAATAGAAAATATTAAGAACGATCAATTCAACATAAAAAGCCAAATTGCATCTCAATATTCTGTTAGTACAGACATTATTGTAGAATTTAACAAAACTGTAAATATAATTGAAGAAAACTTTAGTGAATTAAGGAATAAAATGTTATTTATAAATAAGAAGTTAGATGATTATGTAGAATTAGAAAAATTTAGAGATGTACTAAATCAATTAAATATTCTATGTAATATGTTGTTAAGTTTAGTACAAGATATAGAGAACTCACTAACATTCTGTAAACTAGGAACGCTACACCCAAGTATAATTTCCACAAAGGAATTATTTTATGAAATAGAGAAAATTCACAAATACTATAATAATAAATTGCCATTAGAACCCAAAATAGAAAATATTTGGGAATTCGAAAATTTGTTAGAAGTAAGTTGTAAAATTGGCAAAAATGAAATTGTATATTCTCTTGATTTACCAATTGTAGATGAAACAGATTTCAATATTTACAAATTGTATTCTGTACCCACTAAATATGAGTCAGGTTACGTAACTATAATCCCTACAGTAAAATATTTGTTAGTATCAAAAAGTAAATTAAGTAAATTTAGAATATTAGGTTTGGATAATAAATGTAACGACAAAATCCAATCAAAATTCTTATGCTCATTGGAACAAATATCCCACAATGAACTTAACTGTGAAACATCTATTGTTCAACATGGCACAACAGACAATTGCAAATACACCGCTTTGGAGATCATAGACAATCTAATTAAATGGATACCTGAGATGAACCAATATTTAGCAATATTCCCTCAAAAGGAAACCATTAAAATAACAAATCAAAAAGAAACTTTAACTAAGACACTTCAGGGTATTTATTTAATTAACCCAAACAGTGATACAATTTTCTACAAAGATAAACAGCTCTATCACTCATCCAAAACCGAAGGTGGACATCCAAAACTCTTAGATGCTTCTGAACTACGTCTTTCAGTTAATCAACAACCAGAATTTTCAATTAACCTAAAGAATATAGAATTTGACAAAATAAATTTGGACACCATCTCATCAATTCCACAAAAGACAATAATTGTGACAGAAATTAGTGTATGGACAATAATAATTTATGTAATGTTGCTAGTTGGAATCCTATACTTAACTTATAAAATATTTTGTAAAAAACTCCAACCTGGACCTAACTCTCAACAACCCCCGGAAGTTTTGTTTAGGGATGGAGGAGTTATGTGAACAATATTTAGCTTTAGTAAACGCAATAGTGGTAGTTTTCCTAGAATAAGATAGAGTAAGCATTTTGTATTTCCTAGCCTTTGTAAGCCACTATAGTCAGTGTTCTTTACAGACTCACTCAAGACAGTTCGCTCTGTGGATAAGAGTACTGTATTATTATAATCACATTTAATTCATTTAAATAAAGTTATAATAAAATAAAGTTTGTTGTTTTTTTTAAAAAGAGATTTTTAAGGAGCAACGACATAACTTATATATATATATCTGCTAGGATCTACATTATTATTTTGAGTACAATCTCTTGCCAATCTTTGCATTGTTCTATTATTTATATCTTTTGACACGTTTCGGAGTTTCTCCATCTTCGAAGTCTACTTTAGCACCCTCGAGACTTTAGTACTTGCCTTGACAAATATAAATAATAAGAAAATGCAAGGATTGACAAGATTGTACTCAATTTAATTTTTAGGGAATTTGTAATAATGATGTTCTAAATAGTGAACTTATCCTCGCGGAAATTTTTATAACAGAGACTACGAAAGTTAATGTGTATCTATTTATCCACAAGAATTTAACATTAATATAAATGAATTCGTTTAATTAATTTCTTTAATCCCTTTTAAATAAATCAAAAAATAATTCATTGTTTAGTTTGTGAGCAAACTAGCGTTAATCATATTTTTTTTACCTTATTGAAAGGAATGCATTTTAAAAATGTATTCTATAATTAAAATTCTGAATGACTTCTTGTCAACAAAAAGAAGAAAAAAAACTCTCAGGCACGTTTTGTATAACTTTGATCTGTGCCACGTGTACCATATTTCCATCCCCTTTTGTATTATTTCACTAGATGTCTAAAGTAAACCCCAGCGTTTTATTTTCCAACATTATTTAGTTACTAAGATGTCATACTGCGAATACAATATCATAAATAATTAAATACATTAATTAAAGTTAAAATTAAATGCTGACTTAACTCTTTAATTAACTGCGCTGTGTTGTTTGACTAAAGAAGTTAATATTGAAATTTAATTAGAATTAGCTGTATTTTCAAAGTGATAGTGCAACTATCTAAAGTACAGCTCTGGAACATGTAGATAGTTGGTAACTTGTTGATATTTTTGCACAATGAATTAGGAAAAAAAAGATTCCTATAAGCATTAAATATTTTGTGTGGAGATATAAAAATTTAAGAAATTGTCATCTTCCTAATCATTAATACGGAAATATACCGGGTGTCCTAAAAGTAACTCCCCCCCACCCACCACGTGTATATACTACAACAATTTTCGTAGCAGTGATTTGATACTAAATGAAGTTATAACTTGTGATGAGTTTAATTTTTTTATTCCCCCATTTTGGTTTTTAAATATTATTTCATATCTGCTTCTCTGTAAAGGTTGGAGACCGAAGAAAATACGAGAACTAAGAGACATTTATTTTGATGAGTAATTATTAAAATTATCTGTGATTTATGACTGATTTGGGTCTATTTAAACGATATTTTTCCAATAGCTCATTTTTCTTTTTGTATTTTGAAATATATCTATAGCTTTTGCAGTTTTTATAACTGCAAGAGAGTTGCAAATTTTATATTTTCGTAAAGAAACAGCGATAACAGTTTACGTCCATTTAAGAAATATTGCTAACGTGCTAATGAGATGATCCACCTTATTAATGTAGATCTCAAGATACCAAAAGAGTTTCAACTTTGTTAAAATATATACCTTTAGGCTAAAAAGTGTCCTGTACTCTCTTCCTCTCTTTCTCTACCTGTTTGCAAAATTTTCGTCTTTGAGTTTGAGAAAAAAATTTCTGATCCATTTAAGTGATTTATTGTTTGAAATTGTTGATCGCCATTTTGGATCCGTTGTTATACATTTGAGTGAATTTTTATAAATGGTAATATAGTTGTTTACACACGATCAATCAACATATTTTTTTAATATAGAATTCAGTGTACAATTAGATTTTTAATACCAGTTCCTTATCTTCATTTATTCATGAAAAAAATTTAAAATTTGTGAAATTTTACTTTTTTAAATATTACCTTAATTAGTCCATGATTTTTTAAATAATTATTTGGGATATAGGACACTACTTAAGTCTTTGATTTTAATTTCAATGCGGAACCCTTTTTCCATTGTGGAATTATTATCTTTTATCATACAATATGATATCTGTTAAACTTTATGAACTTAACGACTGTAAATACATAGATGTATAAAATTCAAAACTATTAAACTTAAATTATATAAAATATACAAACACTATATTACATCACAAATCAATAAATAAATATTGATGTCGTAAAAAGCAAATACTTAATATTTATTTCATAAATTTAAAAAATACATAATTTTAATTTGTTCTTTACTTTATTATACATGCTAGAAGTTACATAGTAAATGCTGGAGCTAAATGTTTCAATCATTGACATTGGAATAAGAAATTAGTTTTCCCTACCCAGCCTAAAGTTATTATGTCTTTCTTATGTTTCCCAATTCTTAGACCGAATATAAAACTTCTTTAAACTTTATATATATATGTATTATATGTTTTTTAGACAATTAACATAGAACGATAAATAGTAGTGAATAATGGTTCAAGATACAATTCTCATCTGAGCAGTTATTACAGATATTAAAATATGACACAAGTGTATTAAAGAAACAAAAAATCCAAACTTTATTCTCGAAAGTACACATTTCTTACTATACTGAAATTTGTTAAAACACAAATTCAGCTAAATACTTAAGGTTGTTTACATTAGCTAACATTTTTTTATACTCTTGTTAATTAATAGTGACTCTTAGTTATTTTGAGCTATACTCATGTTCAATTACAAGACAATTAATAGTATATACACAATTATCCCCCGAAAATGTATGAAGAATATTTACATACCAAATCTTTGCACAAAATTTAATACATTTTTCGTTTTAGAGCCGAGTTCTATCGAAACAATATTTTAATATATAATGTTGTATATGTTGAAGGAGCATTGTTAGAAATGGGCACACATATGTTAACACAGAATAATTTGTGAGAGCAGTCAGGAACCATACAAATTCCCTTGGTGCAGGTCATTCAAATAAATTATAATAATATTGGTTCAAGGACCGAGCTCTGTAGAACACCAACTATAATAATTAACGCATAAATATTTCGTCAAATTGTAAACATATTGTATTACTCAAAAATACAACAATACGGTGACTCAGCATCCTATTTCTGTATATTTTCATATTTCATTCACTCGCTTCGATCCTGTTAGTTGGTCGTATTTGTCAATGAAAGTTGTAAAAAATAATCAATTATCAGCATTATAGAACTCCCTTTGAATGTATATTACTGAATAGCAATCTTTTTATAAACTCGATTTGAAAATAATCTATTTTGTCTTTGAAATTAGTACATATTTTTCGGAAATAGTCAATGCAAAATTTAGTCATACAAAGATAGGAGATCAGGAATAATAGAATTATATATGATAAGAAAATTTCATGATTTAGTTGATTAATATAAATTTAATTCATGCTATGATTAGTGTGGTGAATCAATCAACAGATATAAAATGTAAAATACTCCTGGTCAAGTTAACCACTTGCACCCAACTTTGATACGTTTTAAAACATACCTGCCGCAATCGGTTATTCTGGATATTCTTCTAAATGATTATGTATAAGAAATTTTCAATATTTTTCTGCACGTTTAGGTTTTTCAAATAATAAATGCATGTAAAACAAATGTGTCTAAATAAAATTTATTATGACAACATGAAACTAAATTACTGCTATTCTTTTTAAATTGACTATTCCATTGGATGTGCATAAAATATAAATTTTCTTTTCAAATTTATATTACTTTAACTTAGATAAAATTAATATCTACCGTAAAAAAAAAAAAAAAAAAAACGCACACACAATAATTTTATAGAGTCGTGGTTATGGGAGTTTTGAACAGCAGCAAAATGAAAAATATCACACTCAACATTTTCAGTGTGATTCTAAAATTAAAGCAAACAGGAATAAAATTAGACTACATGAGAATTTATTTGTTAAACGTGCTTCTGTTTTCGACTATAGTTCGATACATTTATCACACTGCTAGCTTAAGACTAGTAGAGAAAACTCAATAGGTGTAAATTTACATTTGATAGTGTTCACATACTTTGAAAATAGAACTATATATATATATATATATATAATGATTGCATTAGTAACATACTTTACGGGTAAACAGTTCGAAGTATCAACATTCAACTTGGTTGTTTGTTCCAAGTTACAGGAACGTTTCCTTCTAGAGTTGTACTGATTAGATTTTTAAAAAACTTATCAATATTCACATCGACGTCCGTAGTTTATTTCTGGAGGTTTTTCAGGCACCAACCCTGCTTTGCATTTCTATTGTAGTAACAGAATCATGTATAGTTTGCATTCTCAAAAGTGCTACAACCTAAAATCTAGGTTATGTATTGTGTATAACTAATCTTAGGAGTAGTGTTACTTGGAAGTGTTGCTGGTTTTACCTTATTAAATACTTTAGTGTAATATGTTTTTTTTAAATATGTCAGTGGTTAAGAACTTTAGAACTCTTGTACACTTTGCATACATATGCAATATACAAACATACACACACACACACACACACACACACATATATATATATATATATATATATATATATATAATTTGTCGATCAGTGGATGTAACAAGTCTTACATCGTCTAAACTAACCTTTTTTTATGTTAGTTTTTGTATGTCTAAACTAACCTTTGTAATATTTAACATTTTGTCATAGGTCAATAGGTTTAAAAAATTCTTCTACCCGTTTCCATATGACGATCACATAAATGTTATAAATATAAAAACAACTTATGTTCCTTACATAATTATTTATGACTAAATTAACATTCATAATTAACATATCTGGTACTCATTAAGGTACATTTGTGCGCCGGAGAGGTTTGGCTCTCTATTTGCTATAACATACTATTGTTGAAAGTCTGTTTACTGTACAACAGATATTTTTGATGAGAATTAATAATTGCTTCTATACAATGAGGTGTTTTTTTTAGTGTCTTCTTTTGACCTTCTTCAGATATAATAAAAAATCTTTTTTTATAAGTACCAAAAATTTGTTTGGTGTAACAGGATAGCTTCTTAAATATGTAATATCACAATTATTTGTATACGCAAATAAAAATACTTAACTTTCCACTTTATTAAAACATTTGTGAAAAGTACAAAAGGAGAACAAACATAATAAAATGACAAACATTTTAATAAACCGAAATAAAAACTAATATATATTTTTTGTATTATTTTTATACAAAGAAGTTAAATGTTTTCATAATAATTTCGTGTAAACTAGGTTATACTTTATGCTAATTATATAATTACCATTGAATGATAGTACTTGTATGTTTTCCCTTTCTTTTTTATATTCAAAGACAAACATTTTAGCATTTCATCACTTACAATATATTATTTATTATAAATTCAATCACCTTAAACTAAAGAGTAGTTGTAAAATATATCCAAAATATCTTTCTGTTTGCTAATCCTTTTTTTTTCCTTTTTTTTTATTTGGAATTCATGCATTATTCTACCACGGTTTCGGACAACAGCCCATCATCAGGAATGTAAAATCTAAAATTCATTTAAAAACAATGTACATTGTTTATTACTCCTTCAAGAGTTGTTTTTGTTAAAAACGTATATCACATATTACACGCACATGAGAGGACAACATAACCTAACCTAACCTAACTGGCAGATAGTTACAATAAGATGTGGACGTTACATATTCTTACGTGTTCATGTGTTTGTAATATAATATTTTAAACGTGTTTTGTAAAATTGTTGAATATTAACAATTCTTGGCGGAGTAATAAACTACGTAATTTGTTTTTAAAATGTGTTTTAGATTTTACATTCCTGATGATGGGCTGTTGTCCGAAACCATGGTGGTAGCATAATGCAACAATACCAAATAAGAAATATAAAAAAAGATAGTAGACAGGAAGACAATTTGGATCTATATTATTTATCCTGTTACAGTACACATTGTGAAGGATTCAGCTAAAAAAAATATGCCATTCCAATGGCAGGTTTATTGGAGATTGAACAAACACAAACCAACACTACGTAATAATTAAACATTATTTTACTTGAAAAAATATTTTGCACGTTTGTAGATACAACAAATAAAAGTATAAAATATAATTGGCGCAAAATTAAAGTCGAATAATTCAAGAATATATTAAGTTCTAATTATTAAACGAAAAATGATTTACGTTGGAAAAAATATCAATTTAAGAAAGATATTTAAACAAATTATAACCACAAAAAGTGTAAACAAAGATAATACAATAAAATAAGTAGGCCATACTTTATACACAGACAGGATTTGACAAAATAAAATGTACAACATTCATGGAAAATGGGAATATTAAAAAAAAAACATAGGACTTTGAAAAAATAAAGTTTGATTTCTAAATTATTTATTATTAGATGTCACAAATATATGTCGTGGAACTTTTACATTTTTAATAAGCTCTTAAATGTGTAAGGTTACGTAATCTTCATGGATAGCATTAATGTTATAAAACCTAATACAAAATCATTTCACCTTACTATTATAGAAATTACCGTCATTTTTACTATCCAAAATCACCACAAATTTTTATTTTTTTTTGTATAAATACAAAAACAAAAATATTTCAGTTGTCTATGTAAGTTGGTTCAAATTATTTTCTAAACTAAAAGTTATAGGCGATAAATAATAACATAGACAGAAATGTTATATTTTCAGATTTTTTAAATATATTTTTAATAAACCTGGATTACAGAAGAGCAGTCCAATTAAAAAAAATCGACTAATACTATCACAAATCCTTATAGTTTAATAAATGGCTATTGAAATTCGAAGATTACCATTTCAAAAGCTGGTAATCCTTTTAGAAGTTTATAGCAAATATTGAAAAAATATTGATAAAACAAGGACCTTGGCGTTATTGAATAGTTTACCTGAAAGTGTGCACAACCTTTTAATAATGAACATTATTATTGAACAACGATGTGGTCATTAACGTTGATAAAATGTTTAATTGCAATATTTAAATTAACTCTAGTTCAAATGTGAAGAGAAAATATAAAAACAGCAATGAGAAGAGTGTTGTATAATATTTTAAAATAATTTAAATTTTATCATTGCTAAAGAATAAGATACAAATGTAAATTAGTGAAACCATTCAATGTAAATAACACAATAATGTTAGCATACAAACAAAAGTTGGAGGGTGATTAATGAAACGGGTATTAACAAAAACAATAATTTTCCTATAGTTTGGGATTAGTAAAGTAAGTATAAAGTATTTCATTCTTATATTTTACTAGTCACCTGAACATTTAAAGCAATTGTTCAAATATATGTACAATTTGAGACAGATATAATAAGCAAATAACAGTCAGCAAACAATATACAGGTATATTATATTTTAATGTGCTTATTTAAGCCCAAATAACCTCGAGCAGTACAAATTATTTGCAAATTCAATTTAATGGCAGATGATTTGGGTCGATATGTAAATTAAAGTTGTTATTCAGTATTGTCACAAACATATATACTGGCGCACCTTTCTCCAGTCACGCGTAACATCGCCACACTTTCCCTCTTCGTTAATAAACCAATTGATCACCTTCCCCCTTGAACACTACACCATCCCCTACATTTAATTTATCAACACATTACACTAAAATGTTTACATAAAATTCAATCAACTAGAGAAATATTTCTTAGATATATTACCAAGTGTTAATTCAATGCTCGTCTATGGTGTCTTTTTGCTTTTGATGTGTATTTATGGAAATACTATTCTATGAAAAGCCAAAGTAGTAAAAGAAGCTAGCATTATTCCCAGAAGTTTTCTTGACAGTCAGAAATTTTAGGGTAAATTACTCTACAGATCTGTTCAGAACAAACAGTATATCTGATTATACAGTAAAGTCACAGCTGGTTATTTACATGTAGACTAATTACCATCAGGGTAATAATTCCGTTTATAGAGTTTAGATTAAATGTATCATTACAGAACAACGTCATTGGGCTATAAATGTACTATCTATATTATTATTTGTAATTTCATAATTATCCTAAAATATGCATACAGTTTAGTAAGTTCATCCGCCACTCGGAACTTTGCAGATCCTGTTTATTAAAAATAATTTTCCTAGTGAAAGAAATCCTTATTTGTTTCATGTTATGCAAATAATTATCCTTTACCTGGAAAAATATTTGAATTTTAAAAATTGAATGATTTAAACTGATTTTAATTAATTGAAAATATCATTGAATAATTAATTCTTAAAAACAGGATTTATATCCTTTCTTATAAGAACGCCCAACGAGCATTTAAACACTAAGTTAATAACAATCTTTATTTATCTGTCTGATTATCATACTAGTCTACAATTAATGTAAATTACATCTAACAGACTCAGTCGAACATAACGGTGAAAAGTGCATTTAACGGTTCGGAGAGCACACGTTTCCATTTACTGCAAGTATTGACTAGTTAAACGAAAACTACATTGCTGAGAACAATAATGTAACTTTATATTTGCTCATTAACTTCACTATCATCATCTACAAAGCACAATCAACAATATGCTGTTATCATCAACAAATTCAATCAAAAAAATTCATTTGACTTCCACTTAAAAAAATCATTTAAGTAAACAACACCTGAATTCTAAAACTGAAAAATAATATTAATAATAATAAAGAAAGGATATTCAGCAAAACATTCGAATATTAAAAAGTTTATTGATTGTATTCAAGATTTCATTCCTTAATCTAGAAATATATACACCTTACAAACCAATAATATATGACATTAAAATATCTGTTACATTGGGGTTCATATATATATATATATATATATATATATATATATATATATATATATATATATATATATATATAATGTAAGTATATAAATTAAACAAATATCTTAAACAATTAATTACAATTTAACTCGTAACGTGGATTTGAATAAAAAATGAAATAGTAAACCATTTTATTTATAATATTGTTCTGACATTGACTTAATGAGTATAATACTGATATTGACCTATTTTAAGAAACTACTGTTTTATGCCTAGGCTATATCTAATCCCGTATGATTACAAAGGACGAGGCTATACACATCAGGGTGTCTAGGCATATCACAAATAATGGTGGATTTGTTTTTTGTGATAAGTTGAACGTTGTTATGTTTTAGGATATTAAGATGGAAATGTAAACTATTGAAGTTATTCTCACTCATGTACTATGGATTCTGTACTCTGAATTGCTACAAGACATTATTAAGATTTTCTAAGGAAGATTTTTTAAAAGCTTATTGAAATTATTTATATTTTTTAAGTCTTTTTTCTCTTTATTTGTTTACTTTTATTGTTCTTAGTTTGTGTCTAGGACAGCAGATTACCAATATAAATCAAGAATCACAAATTAAAATTTTGATGATCGGATGGAAAAATTATTAAATCGGGTATGTTAACTTGTAGCGAATTTTGGAAAAAATCAACTTTGTTTATTGTTTTGCAACAAATTTATTTCAAAATTCACATTTTAAAATAGCTTCTAAAAACCTATAACTATAATGTCCTACGTTATTTATTTTTTATTATATCTCACTTTTCTTTTTTTTTTTTGAGGATTAAATCCCTCTCATTCCTTTTTCCAGTCAAGTCTCTCTAGACATGATCCTGTTCCTTTCCAACCTTTTCAAGGGCTAGAAATTTCTATTTTATACTATTTTCTTCTTCTTTTTATTACAAAGTTTGAATCACCAAGAGATGTTTTTTTCCATATAATAAGAAATTATTCAGAGTTGTAATAATTGAAATATTTTTAAAAATAATTAGTCTTTGTTATGGTGGGTTAAATTGAGTAAAGCTTTAAAAAACTAATGGATCAATTATTGGAATTATACATTTCTAACATTTGGAACAAACATTTCTAACAAATAAATCGTTTGTAGAATTACAATAATACATATTAATAGATAATATATAGAATTATCATTTAAGAACCTTTAAATAATTTGTAACATAACTCAATCAATCTCATTTTCTAAAAATAATTACTAATAAACTAATTTCTTTAGTAGTGTGGTAAAATATTTGAATTTAGAAATTTCTATTAAATTATAAAAAGAAACATTCACAGTAACAAAACGAGCAATAATATTTACTGTCTGTCACTCCATGTCTATACATTAATCTGTCGACATGAATTTACATCCCAGGCTACAACAACACAGTTGTAATGGTAATGAGTTGTTTAAACTACAGAACAAAACAGATTTGGTTAAATTTTAAATCATATTTTAAAATTACGTCTTCACAATGATTACGTATCAAAATTGTTAAAATTAAGTTATATATATATCATCTCTCTCTCTCTCTCTCTCTCTCTCTCTCTCTCTCTCTCTCTCTCTCTCTCTCTCTCTCTCTCTCTCTCTCTCTCTCTCTCTCTCTCTCTCTCTCTCTCTCTCTCTCTCTCTCTCTCTCTCTCTCTCTCTCTCTCTCTCTACCACTTGGATATCTGCCACGTGGATTTTTTATAATGTAATTTGATTTACAGTAGTAGATCTTGTCATTACAATTCAAGGATTAGATATACAAAAGACATGTTTTTACGTATATATATAAAGAAAATCAATCTTTATTTTTCGTATAGAGATGATATATATATATATATATATATATATATATATATATATATATATATATATATATATATATATATATCATCTCTATACGAGTACGAAACCATTTTAAATTTATAACACACAAAAAAAAAACATAAAACCTTAACAGCACTGTCTTATACATTATTGAAAAGTAACTCTGAAATAACAAACTTATTTTCTAGGCCATCACCTTCAACATTTAAAAGACCTCCAAATTAAACAAATATACAATTCCGAAATAAATTACCATCTAACCAATATGTATACATATATTCAGTTTTTTAACACAAATGTCACAATATTTACAATTGTGAGTTCTGTGAGAATTCCATGGTTAATTTCTTATGGTTATGGGTTGCTTATAAAATGAGGTAATGTTTCAAAACGTTTAAGAGAATAATTCAAAAACATACTAAGCGAAATACTTAAATATAGAATATGAGGTAATTTTTTAATTTTCATTAATACATAGTATAGGGGAAGTTAACGTGACGTCGAGATCTTTACGGCATGTATCTATTTTTAGGTTCTATTTGTTCAAAAAGGGTCTGTATATCTGCCTTGGGTCTGAATGTTTGACTGCTTTACGTTTGTCATATGTGCAGAAATAGAGAGTTAAAAAAGCTTCCATGAAATTTAATCAAATTTGATGTGGCCACATTTTTCCCATATCTCGACATTTTTTTAGTTTTTTTTTAACTTAAATTTTTTTGGTAGCTCTAATAATAAAGCATTAATTTCTTATTTTATCTCTAATCGATTATAACAATTCGTACACAAATTTTCCCAAGTTTACCCCGTAAATCGTGCTTGTCACTATCTCTCCAAAATTTTCAATCTGTGAGTAATCATTAAAAAACATATTAAAAACACCGGGTTGGGAAAAAGACGTAATTTCTCAAAATAAGCTCTACTGATTACGTTAAAATTTTAGTGAAAAAGATGTGAACCCGTGTAAAAATCGCATATAAAAAAATACACTTTAGATTTGAAAAAAAATAACCTAGTCCGAAGTCGTTGAAAGCTTGATTTGTATCAAGTATTATTAACGTTGTAGACGCGTTTATAGCACAAGGGAAACAATTTTAAGCCTTATTAAATTAGATTTTTCAAATAAGGAGCCTATACTAACGAATTGGTTTATATTGTTTTTTTTGTATTAAATAAAAAAAGTAATTATTTATAAATCTATTTCCAGTGACAAACAAAGCTGCTTATTTTTCATCTTTTAATAAAGTGCTTGATCACAAAAAGTTAAAAGTTTCTGGTTAAAATTTTTTACTTATGGAAAAAGAAACTTTTCTCAGCAGAAATTAATCACTAAGAGTTTGGGAATATCCAGTAGTTGTTAAGGGATGGTGACGTAACGGGGTCGATTTATTACTGTTTATATTTAGCTCAACCCAGTGGTGCAACTGCACGTGCGGATGGTTGCTCTCAATATTCTCACAGGACTGGATAGGGTAGGATTTAATTGACGGACTTGAATTAGAACTTGATTGCTTTAGGTGATATTTTTCAATATGTTCAATCAATGAGGCTTATATTGTGTTAATATCTTCTACTCCCCTCCTTCTCAATTGGAATAGATAATACATTAATAATAGATTATTATTATTTCCACTATGCAAATTTGCTACTTGTTTTTATATAAATATTATGAGATTTGTCGGTATTTTGATTTCATGAAAAACTAGTGTTTACAATTTAATTTAATTTAAATTTATAGCTGTGGTAAATTTAAATGTTTGACATTTTCAATTTGGTTAATTTATTTTTACTACAACTCGTACAAATATTAACGCTGTGGTTCATTGCATTACCCAATCCAGTGTTAGATTCTATTCGATTACCAGAGTTAAAACGATTTTATTAATTCTGACGACAGATTGACCGAAATGGCCTTTTGGATAAATTCAACATCACAATTAATAAATAACAATGCTTTGGTTACAATTCATATTTTGAATTAATGAATATATTTTGTAGTTTCCATTGGAATAAAGTACACGATTTTCTACTAATTCCGTCATTTTAGGAGAGAAAGGAGTGTAAATATTAATAAAATATAACAGAAGTTTTTTTTTAAATTACACGTACTATTAAAATGAATTTTTGATCATGATAAGGAGCGTGCATAATTGTAGCACTTTACGGAGTAAGTTGTTAGCGATCGTATTTTAAGAATAATATAAATATAATTTTTTTTTAAATTATTGTGAGTTGAAGGGTAAAATAAATTGCTGAAGTTGTAGATATATTCTTGATTTTTAAATATTTTCTTGCTTTTAGAAATCTAGAGTTTGCCATATGGATTCTTTCGAAAAGAAAGAAATCATGTTAGCATATGTACATTATGTAGCATACTAAACTCTTTCTTTTAAATTAGTCATTTGTTTTCTAGAGATTCAATTTTTTGACCCTCTGTTATTAAATAATGACTAATTTAAGGCATTTTTTTAAAGTACAAGAAAACAAATTTATGTTGATGTAAATTATGAAACAACTGCCTACTGAGAATATTTTTGGTTTAACTTTAAATTTTTAACTTTATAATTTTTAATTGTTAGTGTCAATATAATTGTTAAACGTCAACCTTTCATACTTTTAAAATTTAACAAAATATTAAACAAATTATAATAGTGATTTTAATTAAAAAAAAAAAAAAAAAGAAAAAAAAAAAGATTTGAAACTAATACAATAATTTCAAGTATTTCCGTTTATTGAAATGCAATTTTTATTGAAACCAATTATTATATTGTTTACAAAATGCAACCACTTATAGTATTCTTAGCCTTATTTAAAGTAAGGAAAGTAAATGTCTTACCTACTTTGGTAATGGATTTTTAAAAACAAAACATCGTCCAATTTAGTTTAGAGAAAAAAAAGTACGTAATATCTATACACAAATAAAAATTGAATATTTTGGCCGCCAATTTCAATTTTAAGTGGTACAAATTAAAAATTGTTTTGTGAAATATTTCTCTATCTAAAATTACCCTATGTTAAACTATAAAAGATACTGCTAAACACCTATTTCAATCATTATTAATTTATAAAATTTGTATTACAATTTGTAAATTTTTACTACAAAAAATTTAACACTCCAAAATCCAACTTTGCAGTTAATTGAAGAACAACTTAAAGTAAAGAGTATTTAAAATCCAATTAAAATAGTCTTAAACGTAAGGCTGTGAAAATGACAGGATATTTGAACCAAAATCCACACTTTAGTTCAAGAAAGAATTCCTTACATCTTAAGGTCCCAAAAGTTGATTTCGTAGTGTACAACCCAAAACCATTGAAAGTTAGATTAGTTTGTACTCTATTGATTATTCCAAACATACAAACAAATGGACGTCGACAATACACTTAAACATTTTTCATTACAAAAAGAACATTTTTTCCTCTAAAATTTCAAAGATGCACCAAGGACACTTGAAAATGAGAACATATGGAGCTCATTACTTGTTATTTTTCGTAAAAAAGTCTGTGAGATTGGAAACTATCAAATGTAGTTATGTACTCACGATTATATAATATCTATCTCAAGGACTGCCAAAACTTTAACTATTTTTTTTGGATTACTTCTTAAATAAACGTGGCTTAGAATTACTGTTTTCACCGATCAGCCTAAATATAAAGTCTTATTTGGATGTAAATTACTAAAAAAGTGACTAATTTAAATCTACTTTTTGTAATTAACCAATTAGGTTTTGTCTTGGAAGACAAACATTATTCCGAGAACTTGAACCTTTTAAGTACAACTGTTATTTCATTGTGTTGTTTTGTGTGTGGTTTGGTTATGTGTATTTGTATATGCGTGTATAACGTTTGCGAGTTGTCTTTAAACAATAGTCAAACGACAATGTTATTAAATCTTCATATTAAAGTAATTTTCTGTGAATTTTTAGCTTTAGTCGGTACCATCTTCAACGTAAGTAAAGAACTATTATGTTGACCTATTAATAGAGAAATTAAGTTTATTGTTGCTAACAAGCTTTTGAGAAAATAAAACAGTTGACGAATTTATAAAATGTTCAGAAATCAATAATTAGGTTTAAATACATGAATTTATACTCTAATTAAATTGACAGAAATTGATAAATTCTCTAAAAGTAGAAGTACTTTATTACATTATAAATTATTGTATCTTGGAAGATCTCTCTTAGTTCCATACAGTAAGATAAATTCTGTTAATATCATAATTGTGAACGAAACTGTCTTACCGTAATTTTTATTAAAAAAAAATATTTTCCATTCTTTTTATTACATTATATAAACAAAACATAATATAGATTGAGAAAAAGATATTAAGATATAAAATAAAGATTACCTTAAAAACAAACTAAAACTAAACAAATAAATCGACATATGACATAATAATACATTACTTTAAATTAAAATAGACAACAGGAAAGAAAATCCAAAACAATATTACTTCTAAATCCTAAACAAAAACAAAGATGAACAATTGAGATAAACACAAAATATACGGAATGGATTAAAGCAGCCTCCATGGGTCTATCAAACATATTGAGTGCAATATATGTTTATATTGCAGTCAATTCGTAAAGAAAACAACAGGAGTATTTTTTTTTTAATTGTTAAATAAAGTGTTTTTATTATAAATTGAACTTTCACGAAAATTAAAATTATATATGTACTTTTTATTTTTATTTTATAAAGAGAGAAGTTCAATTTGGGGACAGATGAGCAGAAAACTATAAAATGTCAATTTTGGTTTCACATTAGATAATTGCGCAAGAAGATGATATTTACAGACCGTTAGTGGAAAAAAAATCGCACTAATCTCACATCAGATAAATGAATCGATACCTATATCTTAATGATCGGTTGCTAAGCATGTATTTAGTAAATATTTTGCGTTTCTTTAGTGAGGCAATTTCTGATCACTCAGACACTTAGCTGACGTAATGAGAAATTAAATATTCATTTCCAACATGTCTAGCATATATCAACACATGTAAAGTTCCTAGTTTAAAGTGTCAAGTTTCATTTTGAGAGATTGCTGTCTAAATTTTAAACATGAACAGAAACTGTTTAAAATTTCTACTGTTTTGAAACTGTTTGATTTTTATACATTTATTTGTGTGGAGAGGAGGCACAACAAAATGAAATGCAAATAGACACCAGTTTATCAAATTTGAACTTATGTGATCAACCATAACTGAATTCATCTGCGCACATTTTATAGTACAGGATCACACTTTATTTACTGTTTCAATAATTTATTTTCTATGTAATGTTATTATTAAATTTGGCGGAGTGTATATTACTGACGAAATAATTTCATTAAAAATGTAGTGATACAATAAATCGATTTGAGAAATTTTATATAAATTTAGTCCAAATTATTAGTGGTTTGTTTAATGAGGTCCTACCAAAACTAAGGTAGAAAATCATGTTAATTTTTTATAAAATGTATGTATTGAATTTGTAATTTTTAAAATATGATTAGCTGACAAACTGTGAAATAATTATGTCAAATTAAAAGCAAATAGACAGTGAATAAATTATTTCTGACTTCAGTTCGACCTGCATTTCATTAACTACATTTAAAGAAAGGTTGAATTTTTGAGGTTGACTGAAATTCATGTCAATATTTTTTTTTCATTTTTAGAATGTAATTTATTTATTTATATCATTTTCGTCTAGATAAAATTCCATTACAGTTTCCAGAAAATTTCAAACCACTCTTTCCTATAATGATGGTTAGGGAATAATAAAAAAAAGTCAACAAATATGAAATATAGTCCGCTCTTTTTAAAAGGTTATATTTAAAAGAGCGGCCTGTCATGGCAAGGCAAGAAGCACTCAACCTAGTTTACATAATACACAATACATTTACTTATACATACATTCATCCATAAACACAAATACTCATTCAAATGTACAAAGTTTAAAAAAAGAAAACAATAGAAAGAAAGCATTTTCCTACCTCAATTAACTAAAGTATCTTATTTAATATATGTTAACAAATAATATACATTATTATCATTAAAAAAAATAAAAAATCCATAATCATAAATAGTTTTGAGTCACGTAGAATAAATCAAAAAATTACTGTGTTGTCATTTCACTACAAATTACAGAAAAATTTGTACGTCTTCACTTATTTTTCAAAATAAACCTATTTGTTCAAAACTGGCATTCAGGGTTATTTTAGTTTTTACAATATTACTATATGCCACAAGAATAAAAATAAAACAAAGAAATTTCTATTTTTTCCCTGCTTGTGTATGATCATATACAAAAAACCACTTACATTATCATTACAATAACTTGATTAGGGATTATAGGTAAAAACTTTGGAAGCTGACGTTAAAAGCTGAAACACAAAAATTGATTCTAATAATTTCTATCAAAAATTAGTTCATATGCATTTAATAACTGTTAATTAGTGCCTAATTAAAATTAAAATTAAAATTAACTTTGAAAGTAACCTAATATAATCTGAATTAACCTTATTTTCATAATTCAAAAGTAAATGAAGTTAAAGAAAAGTGTATTATTTATCGTTAGGGTTAAAAATATTTTTATATCACTCAGTACGAGGGTTAAACTATTTACCTTAATATTTCTCTGAATCCTCTTCTGAAATTTAACCCTCTCCTAACAAAACATTAAAAAAAAACCCAATCTTAATGTTTACAACACACTAGTGTCTCTGATAATGGTACATGCGCGGTAAACTCATCGGGTGTTTTGACCTAATTATAATCGACCTTCTAGTTGCATTGTACTAGCCTATAACCAATAATTAATAACAATAAAACGATGCTATTAGGACATCCAGTAAGGAACATGATTCAAAACATCCAAGGACATTAGGCGGCCTCCAACACTCAACAAACCTAGTATAAAGTATGGTGTACCTCATGGAACGTTATTAGTTCTGTTTTGGTGTGCATTTATCATGAACCGACAATTAGTTCATATTTTTTTAGTGTGCGTTGTATTGCCAGTGACGTTTCAAGTGGTAGGTATTGCAGGTTTGTTTATAAACATTGTAGAAACAAGGTATAAAAACTATTTTATTCAATTACACCTGAGTTTGAAAACAGTTTATAAAGTTTAACCTCTCTTTACAGTGTAATTTTAACCATTAATAATTCATTCATAGATTTAACTTTCACTTTTTATGTTCATAAAAAATTATTTGTGTCGCAAAACTGCCTTTTTTCAATTGTAAGAAATACATTTAATATTCTTTAAACTGTAATATCTTGTCTTAGTAAAGATATTATACAGGTATTACAAGAAAACCTGGTTAATTACGTGATAAGAAACAATTATCTGTTGCCCATTAATAAAACATTTACTCATAACAACGCCTGGTTGTCTCCTCATAATTATTCATAGATTGTAGGAGTGGACAATTAGTATTTGAGTAATATAAATTGAACTGGTGTTGCTGGTTTTAAAGTTAGTTAATAATAATGGATTGTTCCTATTAATGATATAATTTACTTAGACATTTTCCATCATTTGTTTGTATATTTAAACAAACTAACAGTCGACGTTTCGGTAGTATGTATCATCTACCTTTATCAAGTGTATAGAATTTAATATACATAAAACGACCAACTAATCTATTATTTTAGAGCTATATTGGAAACTGAAACTAAAAAAACTAATCTATCAAAGAAACCCAAGACTGAAACTAGGCCTTAAACAAAACAACAAAAACTATATAAACTTGAAAACGTGTGTTGATCAGTAATGTCGAAAGGGCGATTTGTTACTTTATATACACAAATAACGTTTTTTTTTTTTTTTTACGAAAATTTTTATCTTTTACAATATGGGACATAAATGTATCTAAAAATTAAATGAAAAAATTCGCATTTTTTAAGTGTAAATATCTCAATAAGTAAAAATAATTTATAACTTCACAAGTAAGATTTCCCATCTGTAAATGTAAAGTAAAATTTTATGAAAGTAAATGTGTGCATAAGGAAAAATTTTATTAACATTAACCAATGTTTTTATAAATAATATTTATTAAAATTGCCTCCATATTAAAAAGAATAGCAAGATAAGAAAAATAGTAACGGATATCGTAATTAAAAGCAATAAAAAAGTTTAATATTGATAATGAATTGTAATTCATTTTTATTTAACTTATTTTAAACTGTCTATATAGTTAAGTCTGGGCGAAATAAATAATAAAAAATAATCAAATCTCTACATCTTTTAAAAATCTGTTCACAGTTACACAACTTATTGTCACTGAAAATAAAAAATGGTAATCCGTGCTTTTAGTATTATTAGTTGTTATTGCTCATGAGTGTTCAAGTCAGTTGAAACGTTTTAAACATAACTTTCGAAAACCTAAAATTATGATATATGTATCACATTCATAACAATATAACCCTCAACTATATTATTTTAAATAATTGCGAACAAAATCTTATTCTTTTGAACTTATTTTGTTAATTTCAATGTAAAAATTACTTTAGTATAACCTAATAACAAAAGACCCCTAGAATGGGATAGCCCACTAAAAACACCATTAAGTTGTTACTCTGAGATATTAATATGAGTATATTTAAGTTACTATTTAAATTTGTTTTTTAGATCAAGTTAAACTCAAAGAAGGAACAAATGAACGTTGTCCCCTAATATTGCGTCTTCATCTCAAAAAACTAAGAAGTAATGAGAGTAAGTTTTGTGCCGTACGTGAAAGACTTTCCACATATACTTAAACCTATCGATTGGACCCGCTTGTTGTCACTATTGCTACTATGTACTTACTATTATCTAGTTAACAAGTACTTTCGTCTTTTGTAAACCGTCGCGAATTAGTTCGTTAGACTTAATTAGCAAGATGAATTAGAGAAAGGTTCACCAGACTGCTTATGAATACATAACGTAAATGGTGACATGTACATATTTAGAATACGTATCTTTACTACTTTCACTCCTTCTGTGTGTCTATGTAATTTATTTCTCTTACTTTTCGGTCTCTGTAACTCTCTGGATGACAATTTAATTACGCTCTCTATTTATCAAAAAGCCTCCCTCTCATCTACTTCATATTCATCTCTTTCATTCCTACTTCTATACTGCCCACCTAAGCAAAAGTGCCGTAAGTTCAAAAATTGGATTTTGCGAAAACATTGTTTAAAGTTTACCACATTGCTGTATTATTTCATATGACACTAATATATATATTTTTTTACTCAGTTGTTGGATGCATTTATGTAAAACACATGTGGGATGTTTTACTGTATGTCCTTAATGTTTAATAGGTTAAAAAAATAGAAATAAAGAAAATACCGTACATACGGCACTTTTGCTTAGTTAATGTGTTCAATAATTGTTTTTTAAGTGCCGTATGTCCATAGTCTTATATTACCGGTACCAATTAATTGACCATTAAAAAGTGTTGTTTTAAACATCTCATTGAGATTATTTTTATGTTTAAAAGTATTAATTGCAATAATTTTCATTAACGCAATAATAAAAATTATTATTAAAGTAAACATACGGAAAAAATATTCCTTTATTTTAAATAAATGACACTACACAATTTTAAAAGTTCATCTGTTCATCTGAACCCGTCTTGGTGCTTTCAAGAGCTAAGTTAAATATAAGTTTTGAACGAGCTGACACAGTTTTACACTTTAGATTACTCATGTTCCATAAAAAAACCAAAATACGTTAACTTTAAATACCTTAAATGTCCACTAAACAAACAAATATCAACTGTAAATATATTTTCTCTTCATACTTAACATGCACAGTAACTCAAAATAAACTGATTTGCAACCAAACATAACCTCGAAAATTCACTGACAACAAATAAACAGTGCAGTATGTTCACCAGCTGTTAAACATCTACTAAGCAAGACTGCAGTATGTACACCAACTGCTAAGCAAAACTGCCGTAAGTACAGAGGTCTAAGCATAAACGCAGTAACTCCAACGGAGTTACTGCACTTTTGATTAGAATTGTGTACTTGCGGCAGTCTTGCTTAGAAACATGGTACTTTATACTGGACATACTGCAATAGAAACCCTAATATCTCATTATGTGTTGGAGATACGGCAATTTTGACTAGTCCATTGGATTCCCCGTGGTCAAAAATGTAGGAAACCATATCTAACTCAAAATTGATATTTTTGGACTTACGGCACTTTTGCTTAGGTGGGCAGAATAAGGGGAAGGTTTCTCTCTCTCTCTTTCTCTCTTCTCTCTCTCTCTTTCTCTTATTCATATCAGTCTGAGTATCTTTATATTAAATATTTCTTCTTCTCCGACACAATGTTTTACTCTTCTCCTATCATCTCTCTCTCTCTCTCTCTCTCTCTCTCTCTCTCTCTCTCTCTCTCTCTCTCTCTCTCTCTCTCTCTCATTATTTTTTAATTATTAATATCATTTTTCCGGACATTTTCTAACGTCTGTCTATGTAAAAACTAATACGCGACATTTCAAGAGTATAAACCAACTCTCGTTATCAAGTGTTAAACTAAAAACGTAAAGGAGAAAAACACGAACCATAGCCTAGTAACCTAGGTTCATGTTGTAAACTAAAACTAAATCTATAACTTAGGAAAAATTCAAGCCTAAACCTAGGCCTGAGCAGTCAAAGTTTAAACAATAAAAAACCTAAAATCAGATAAAACCACAACACACAGTCCTACACTCATGATTTGTATACATACTTGATGTCAAATATATAAATAAACCATATTAAAAATATGAATCATTATTATCAAATAACTTTAATACCAGAATTTTGTTTACTTACTTAATGACACTTAATTTTTCATCAAAACTACATACATGATTAAACATATTTCAGCATTTTTTTTTTATCTGCCTCTTTTATTAAACAATGAGAAAAAATAGCAACAGCAGGTAGAGAAAGTCATCTCCATTACAAATGAAGTAATCCTTTTGTTTTGTTACCAAATCCTGCTTTGTTTCCAACAGATGTATTCAAGAGAAACTATCTTGAACTTGACATGTAACAAACATCACGTAACAGCTGATATTCCAACAATACTGTACATTACACGCTATCGTAATTACTCCCAATGTCATGTTTTACTTTTGTCAGGTTCTTAACCTCACTTTTGACGTGTCACTTCATTTACGTTTGGTTATGTAACACGATTGTTGATGAAAGATTCATCGTCTCAGTAAGTTTAACACAATATAGTTTTCTCCAGTTTTCAGTTTAGTATGAAGTTAGTACAGCTTTACTAGTAGCTGAAAATAATATACGACACAAAACTATACATAAGACATTGATTAGCAACAGTAGTATTTGCAATGACGTATTATGAGAAATAACCAATACACAATCTTTCTAACTAGTATGTGAAATAATAAAATCTCAATGTATTTAGAATACCAACCCTTGGTGTGATTTTCCAAGACCCCCATTAGAGTTTCCATCCCCCTCACAACACATGTCGTGTACTTAAAATGTATGTCAATACTTATAAAAGAGTAGTCTTAGATTTTTTAATTTAAAATTTAAACACTTAAAACAATAACTTACTTTTAAAAATTCTTTAAAAAATGTAAAATTTATGATTTTTAATTAGAGTGATGATACTTTCATTCTCTTCTTTATATCCAAAATATCACTTTTGCGTCTATATATCCGAAATCTGTCATTGCTTCTTTTCCAATTTCCTATTTATAATGCATTGTAAAATTTATTAAATTCTATTATACGTTAAATTATTAGGAAGCACTTATGTCAACGTGAAACTAAAGACAACATAATTTCTTTAATGATAGACATTCTACATTACACAAACTTTTGCATGAATCAAACATTCACAAATGTAAAATTACTATAAGATATTATCTCTGAAGACAAATTATTTGATGATTTATAAAAATTGATACAAAATGTATATTAAGTGTTCATTTAAGAGTTATTAAAATATTTACCTAACAAAAAAAAGTATATTAGACACTTTCATACAAAACAACAGAGGTTTACTGAGTGTCAGCTGTTCATACAGCTATCTTATTATGGCGATGATTATATATGTTTTTGGAAAGTTTTACTTTTATTTAAGATTTCTCATAAATTTCAATTTTAGCAAGTACTGCAATTCTTGTAAAATGTACCGTTAAAAGTGTAATTAATATTTTACATTTTTGAGATAATTTGTTGGTTTTTAAGAAAATTACAAATACATGCAGCAAAAATATCATACAAACTGTGTCACTCACTCATCCAAAAACGAAAGAAAAACCCACAAAAATAATTACCACTATTTTGATGAAATATTTATATATTTGAAAAGTTTCATAAACTTTCTAGGATTGTTTTATAAACCCTTCTTTAGCGTAAATTGTATTTTAATTTTATTTAAAAACTGTAACATATTTTTCTTGGTATTTTCCATACGGGTTTGGTTATATTCTTCTTCACATTTATAAAAATTTTAACGGAATCAGTATAGCCGAATTAGAGAAATTATTATTATTTTTTTTACGTATATCCGATTTTTTTTTCGTTTGAGTCCTTAGAGGCTGCTCTTGAACAAGATTTTATCAAAATCGATAGAGCCGATTTTAATAAAATCGTTATTTTGTGAATTTATGACAGCTACCCAGAATTTTAAATTAAAACAATATATTGTTGTAAGTTCAAATATTGAGTTTGAATAATTTTGAAAAAGGTATTGCCTAAATATGCACACATAACAAATTTGATAAAATCGGTTAACCCGTTTGTGCTGTAGAGCACTTCAAATACGACAGAAATCAATCCACAAACCACGTTTTGGACTCTGGAGACGTTATAAAGAATACATACACAAAAACTTTACATTGGTTTTTTACCCATCTCTCTATACAACGTATATTTGAAAAAGTAAAAATTGGCCTCATGAATATTTTGCATATTTTAAACTATGTATATTGTATAGCATGAATAACTGTGACCTATTAGAAATATAAACAATAAGACAACTCATTATCATTCATGCTTTTGAACTTTGATCTTCGTACAAACTTCCTAAAACTGTATCATTCTTAACTCATTTTAATAATGTAAATATAGAAGAGCGCTAACACCTAAATTAAACATGGTACCGAGATATATGCACATATTTTGAACAGTCTTTCAAATACAAATATATGACTTTTTGAAAAATCTTTTTTTAAATTATTTAAACATGTTTGATAAAATTCAAAATCTGATGGTTTTACTACCTCTTTAGTTTTTATTTACAAAATGATCTAATTAAAGCAAAACAAATCTTTGAGAATTTGTAGATTGTGCGATTACTTTTAGAGATTTATGGTGTTTTAATTTTAAGAATCTATAATTACACTTAAATAATTTTGATTCCAGATGGTCTCTCCAAACGTACCAACGTCTAATGTACAAGTTAACTTTAATGATACTAAAGCAGATAATCCAACTTGTAACTGTGGTAAGTTTACTGACAATTATTTTATAAAACTTTACAATATTTGTTGACAAAGTGCAAAACATATTATTAAAACCAAAATAAAATTTCAAAATGAAACACACAGTAATGAAACATATTTTAGTCTGTCATAGTTAAGATAATTAGTCGATTCGTTTAAAAACAACAACATTTGTTTGGTTATTTTTATAAAATAAAAGATTTGAGATATTTTTTACAGGTTATATGTGTCTGCTTTGTTAATTTAAAATTTCTTCTCAATTATCACAAACATCTTTTATATTTGGCTTACAATTTGTTAGTTTAAATTGGTTCAGTATCAAATTTTTCCTTTAACATAAAATTATACTATATTTTATTAACTCATCGATTAAAACCTAAAATTATGAAGAATTGATGCGATTGCAGTCAAAAATCTAAAATTTCTGGCGTAATTGTAGAAAGTAATAATATACTAAAATTTGTATTTATTTATATTCTGCAGTCATTCAATCAATCAATTTATATCCTTAGAAAACACTTTATATATGTTTAATTAACAAAAAATTTAAAATTATCCCCACATAGACATGAGCGTAGGAGAGGTTCAGCTTGAATCTATGTAGGACAGTTTGTTGATGATCATAAGAACCCAATTGATCCAACAGCTCAAAACAAACGCTCAAAAATCCGAAACTCCAAAATGATCCATAATTTAATTATGTGCTAAATCTCCTCTCACCAACTTTGTGCTATTACTTGATACATTATACACAATCAACTTATGTTTCAACATCTTTGGCAAGTTATTAATTAAAATACGTAATATGTAACAATAATTTATTTTTGAAAATGTTTTATTTAATTTTAGAATTTGCACTGCATCAATGTGAGCTTGTCTAGATTGATTACCCACCTCAAATAGTTATAAAACCCACTCCGTGTAATTATAACTTCTTCTAATAAAGACAGAACATATTATGCTATATAAAATAAACTAATATGATTTAATCTATATTAATATACAGTCTATTTTACATAAAATATAAATAAATTTTCGAAATTTAAATTTGGTAAATATATAGCCTGTCAAATATAATTCGTTCTGTCATTAAATAAACACTGGAGTATTTAAAATTATGTACTTTTCAACAGCACATTATTCTACAAGTAGCCACCACATGTGTAACTCTCAAGGTAAATTTATTTGTGTCCCACAACGTCACAATGAAAGTGACATATACATACTTTTGTTTATGTTAGGTATGAGTAAATTTTGATGAAATTACTTTTATAAATTCGGTATATCACAAACCCCTCTCATATAAATTGAAAATCTCATCACCTTGTATATATAAAACAACACCATGAGTATTATCCTATGGATATTAATTTAAAAAATATTATTAAAACAAAAAAAGGGATCTAAATTACTCCATATTAAAGTTTTCGAGATCACTCTCCGTTTCACATAATGACATAAACCGCTTCCTATGTGTGATAAATAACTATAAAACCAATCATACGCTTTATTATCAACACCATCCAATTTAAGTTTCTGCGAAAAGTTATTCCTACAAACAGAATCAAAAACTTTAGCTACATCAAAACATTACCATTATGTTTATTTGAATTAAATTCTTCATTAATATTCGAGGTAAGGTGAAATAAATCATCCGAAATATTATTTCCTTTTATAACCACTAACAGAATATCTGTAAGTATAATATACAAATACAATTGGTCAAAAAAGGGTATATTACAAGAGTGAAGCACGAATCCAAGTAATACTTTAATTGATAAATATAAATGTAAACAGAACAGAAAACATTTTGGTATCAATCAGTGATTGTAGTGTAGGACTTTACAACTTAAATTAAAATTAGCAATTTTTTTAAATGATTAACGTTTTAGGTTCTTTCTTGTTATTATATAAATGTTTACTTTATTCCTACTTAAAATGTAAACCTAAACTTATTTATATACCGGTAGCTTGTTTTTTTTACTGTTTCTAGTGTGTGGCAGATACGCTCGGAAAAACCGAATTATTGGCGGTGGATCAGCTGATGAATTCGAGTTTCCTTGGATCGCCATGTTGAGCTACGGAACTAAATTCTACTGTGGAGGGACGCTCATAACTAATCGCCATGTGCTCACCGCTGCTCACTGTGTTGCCACGTATGTGTTTGTAGATTAGTAGATTATACAATTTTCATAAAATAATTATAACTATGGGCTAATTTAGTTTTTTTTTCTTTAAGAAATAAATAGAGCTAATTAACAAGTCTGTAGTTCTCAGATTCGTGTAAAAATTTTAAAAACATTTTTTGACAAATTTGTAGTTCTAAACCGTATATTAAAAATGCAAAAGAAATCATTAATAATCATTATTGTAGTCTATTAGTTTAGGTTCATTAATTTAGAGAACTCTATTTTTTAGTTTTTTGAACCAAATTTGTTATGAACAACGAGTTTCTTAAGCGTTATACATTTTTTTTTAACTTTAAATTTTATGTGACGTTTTTCATCAGTCAGTTTTCATACGTTTTAAAACGAAAGTTTCAAATAATTGTAAGTTTTAACATAACCAATAATATAAATATGAATAATAGAAAATATGTAACACTTTGTGTAAGTAGTTTAGTCTTAAAACAATTCATTTGTAAAAAGTTCATAAATTATATATTTCTAACTGATATATTTGTTTGAAATTAGTCATTATATAAGTTATCGTTTTCTCATAGCAACTCAGGCACCATCATGTTTTCAATTGGGAACGATTGAACTGTTATACTTATGGCATAGAAGTAAGATTTTGTCTCAGCTAAACTCTTAATAACATAATGTTTATTATTAATATGAAATATTTACATCTAAATAGAAATATCGGTATTGAATGTTAGGATAATAAAATGTACAATATTTTCTAGAACCAGGAAGGAGCGCATAACAGTAACACTTGGAGCGTACGATCGAGACGACAAGCGACGCGATAAAGATTTAGTGAAAAGCAGAGTGAAGAGAGTAATTACACATCCTAACTTTAACATCTCTACATTCAATAATGATATTGCGATAATAGAGTTAAAGTCTCCAGTATTGTTAAGAGGACCTGTCATACGTACAGCTTGTCTGCCACTATCTCGTAAGTATAGGAGACTAAAACGTGAGGGTAGAACAGAAGTCCTGTTATTGCAAATTGTATTATTTATTTTTTAAATATATCCCAAGTGACAGCAATTTAGTTACATACATAAAGGAGAAGATTGTTTTAATATGTATACTAATATTCGAATAAATATTTTTGAGAGTTTTAAAGTGGTTTTAGCCTATACTGCTTCACTTGTGTATTGTATTTGAACCATAAGTAAAATAAAGTACAGTATTGCTCTAGCTTAGTTTACAGATTTTACTCAAATATGCGAGATTTATAATATTAACAAGTATTAGACAAGTATAAATCATTAAAAGGATTTTCGTTTTAATAGAAAATATTTCCAAAAAAAAACGTTTATTTTTACTTAGATTACTTAGTTATCGTTGAACTCAGCAACTCGTAAGAAATTTTTTATATATCTTACCAATAAATCAGAGCTAATAATAATGAATTAAATAACATACGTTACAATATTCTCTATATTTTGCTTCAGGCTCAATTACAGTTATACTCCATAATTTTTGTGTGAAATAAAAATACTTTTCCGTATAACATTTTATGTATATTTTAAGAATGATAGATTGGCAGTAAAAACTATTAAAGTAAATTAATTAATTTTAAAATAGAGTCTAGTATTAAATTGATTTATGTAAATTTATATCGTAAACTGAATATTTTACAGTCTTATTGTATAAGTATTTTGCTTACTGTCGTTTTTCTTATAAATATCACGTCATTATTGGTTGCCAATGTGCAAGTGTAATGCAAACGAGAGAGGGGGATCATTTTTGTAATGTTGTTAAATTTTTATCTCGATTTTAAAAAAAAAATATTTTCAGATTATAAATGAAGTGAAAATATTGCAATAGTTAGCAAAAATTGATATTGTGAAATATTCGATTTATAAGTATTATAATATCACGTTAATAATATTGGTCGTCTGACTTCGTTCTTATAAATTACGCGTTTCGGAACTATGCTCCATCATCAGATATTTTTCTCGCTCAAAGACGTTGTCAAACATATAAATGTGACAAGATTATACAAAAACTTAAAAGCACAAATTTTGTATACGTGGTGACAAGAGGTACGGAGAATTAGCTACTCATTAGGTAACTTGTGGCTTAGGATTTTTGGGTAGCCTTGTCACATCCTAATGTTTGACGTTCTCTGTGAGCGAGAAAGTTTCTGACGATTATTTTATAGAATATCGAAGGCACACGATGGATTGCATTAAGCTAAAATTATTGTGCTTATTACTTTATAATTGTGACTTAGATACTACTAAACAATGTTTAAATATTCGTTTTGGAGTCATTTAGTTCTCAAAAAGATATTTACATCACACGTCCTTCAAAACTGATTTTTTTAAAAATGTATCCGTTGCCTAAAGAATGGTTTACTACTAATTAATTATAAATTCAAATATAATAACTGCAACTCAAGCAGTTTGGCTCTAAATATTTTTATTAAATATGCTAATTATATTTCACTAAAAATTTCGATTCAAGAGTTATTACTAAAAACTAAAACATTTATAGTTATCTTACAACCAGCTAAACCAATTCCGTTCAAATCTTTTAACCGAATACTATTTACCACACCGCAAGTAAAATAAAAATAAATTCTGGAGTGACAAAATAAATAAACAAACAAAAATATGTTTATAAAACGTAATGACTAAATTCAAATATTTTTTTCTGTATATATATATGTATATATATATATATATATATATATATATATATATATATATATATATATACATATATATATATACATTGACCAAACTGTATATATATATATATATATATATATATATATATATATATATATATATATATATATATATATATATATATACAGTTTGGTCAATGTTTGTGTGTGATTTATTATATTTGAAATTATATAGGTTTTCAAATTAATTCAATGTTAAGATTATTAACTCTAATTTTGCTCCACAGAAACCAACTACACAGGATTGGACGGAATCGTGGCTGGTTGGGGCAGAACTGCAGAGAAGAAAAACACTTCTAATATCTTACAAAAAGTTGCTGTACCGATAATGTCCATCGATGAGTGCAGGAGATCTGGTTATAATAAGAACAAGGTGACTGATAATATGTTCTGCGCAGGATACCCAGGAGGGAAGAAAGACGCGTGCCAAGTAAGGAATTTACTTGTATACGTTGGATGTAAAAACTACATAATTTATTTTAAACAGCTTTTATATATCATCCATTTTCTGATTATCTGTAATAAATCTTTTAGTAAAATAATATCTATATACAAAATAATTTTATATATTAAATTCCGTAGTAAAACTAATTAAAATTATGCTCTAAAGTAAATCGATATTGCTGTGCAATAAAATAACTTTTTTCAATTTCAATTAAATACTTTTTAAACAAAATTGGATGTACTGCTATTACTTTCTCAAGGTCTGTCCAAATTGGAATATTTTATCTTGAAAGAATTCCCCCCCCCCAATAATACCTGAGGTACCAAAAGTATGGATAAATATTTCGCAGGATAGTAATACTAGCATATCAAATTCAATAGTTATTCATTATGGTGAATAAAAACTATTTAAGCAAATGTTCAAAATGGATGTCGTCATATTGAATTTATATTCATTTTTTAATGAAGAGGATATTTGTAATACCTTATTTTAAACTATAATTTCATGTTAAATTGAATGGAGAAAACTGATTTTGATTTTATTGAGAAGTTAGAGTTTGATAAAGTTAAAAATGAACAAAATCAGTTGTATATTGTCATAACTAAATTGTTACTATTCGTTTTTTGAGATTACAACAATAATTGCTCAATTGCATCATAATAATATAATAACATAGATAAAAACGTTTGGCTGTATCCAAACTCACAACCGGAATGAACATAAATTAAAATTAAAATCAAATTTTGTATAAGTAATACAAGTCGAAATTCTTCACAATGAATTAAAATATATAATGAAAAGTGTAAAGTCACACTATGACTATTCAAAATTAAAATGTGATATTTAAAATCCGGATGTGAAATCAGTTTCTGTAAAATAAGGTAACAAAAGTGTTAAAACTTAGATATTAAGTTCGTTTATTGACTGACACTTACCAGGTGGCAGTTAATTTGTCTTAAAATACAAATTAAAATATTTTTTATAACACTGCTTTCCGTGTCATCATAATGAACTGAGTATTTTATTTTATGTTCTGTGTAACATTTAACTAATTCACATGTGTTTTCAGGGTGACAGCGGTGGCCCGATTCATGCTAACATCAACAACCACACTGAAGTCATTGGTAAGATAATTTTGTATTTTTACTTCTAATATTCTATTATAATATCAACATTATATTTGTTAATTAATGTCAATTTCTCAAATAGTTTTATAGAAGATAAAAAAAAATTAAATAACGTACCTCATTATAACGTTTACGTCAAACCTCATTATACCTCAAATAACGTGAATTTGAAATTAGATATTTAACGTTATAAATCGTTATTTTATTTTTAAATTACTTCGAAATATTAATTTGTAATTTGGCACATTGATTTAGATGATTAATATTTTTTATTTCACCAAAATTACTTCGCATTTTTAGTTTTTTACTTTTAAATCAAAAAGGATATTTTACGCTTTGTCTACGATCTAGTGTACATATATTAAATGTATTTCAACGCAGATTGTTGTAAATACTGTCATGAAGTGTGTACACGTTGTCTTTTGGTGTCAGGAGTGAACAGGTTGAATTGAACTAGTGTAAACATACAATATGTAAAAGTCAACACGCAAATGTAAACATAAAAAAAAACATGCTAAAACAAGAACGTTTTTATGGAATTGAATCTGAGACTGTTTTAAAATTACTTAATAATTGTATTTCAAAGTTATATTTTCACTCTAATTTATATTTTGAGAAAGATAAACTAATCTAACTAATATAACTTTCCTTAGGCATTGTGTCCTGGGGACGTGGCTGCGGAAGACCCAGGTTACCAGGAGTATACACCAGGATAGCCAACTATGTGAAGTGGATTGACACTAAAATAGGCAGGATTTGTCGGTGTAGAAGGCGGAGTGGTCATCATTAAATAAATTGGCCGTTGAACTGTAATAGTAGTCGTTGATTTTTCCTTAACTACCATATCTTTTACAGTACTTCTAATATCAGTTGATATCTACGCCTAGCTTCTTACTACTTCAAATCTATTCATCTATTACCTAACTAGCCAACTTCTCAGTTTATAAAATATTATTTACTCTAAACAATACATTACATGTCGTAGGAATAATTTCATGGGGTCGCGGATGCGGAAGACCGAATTATCCTGGAGTATACACGAGGATTGCAAATTACATGTCTTGGATTGAGGAGAAACTAGAAGGGGAATGCAGTTGCCAGAAGAGGCCAACATCGAGTTATGTAGTAACGACACCTAGCTCTGTGTAGATTGACAGTACTACTTCAGAGACACATCGAAACCTCCTCAAATTACGACACCTACAGAACTTAGTGGTACAGCAGAAACTACAACTATATTATTGAATGAAACGATTACTTAGGAATTATAGCAATAAGTACAAAATAAAAAACAATCTAGTCAAATTTCTTGTTATTTTTTTCTGACAATTTCTTTTTATTAGTTTTTACTTTTATAAAGTTTCACGGACTAATTAATACTAAAATTTAGGAATCTATATTGAAGGTGTTTTAAATCCATTCCTTACATATTTTACATTATTTATATCTCTGTTAATAGTATACTTTATAACCTGATGTCATCCAAATTTCAAATGATACATTTTGAAGTATGACATGTTTTAAAAATCATTTTACTTTTTATATTTTCTCAACCAAAATAATGTATCAAATCAAGAGGACTACGAAAACATCTTATTTGAAACCGTTGGGGACATACACATAAATTTGAAAATAAACAGATACATTTACGATAGAGACCAAAAGTATAGAGAAATTAAAAATGTCGCTGCTAAGTGACAGACATTACTAATTAAAATTTACAAGTTTACAACTTTTCAATTACTTAAATAAAAGCTATAAAGTATTTTACATCCATATCTAAAGAGAATTAAAAATTTTGATATTAAAAGGATTTCGGCCCAAATAAATACAAAACGTTCAATTTAATTTAAACATAGCCCTCTAAGATAATTTAATAATATTATTATAATTGTATAGAACTATATTTAACTTTTGGACTATCTTTATGAATGTGATATACAGGGATGATACATATTAATGGAAACGCAAGCTTACTATTATTTTCCCGTCGAAATGTAAAACTATAAACTAGAAGAAAGATTAAGCCAAAAAGTGAGTTTTTGATTTTTCAATGTTTCCATAGAATCAGAAATAAATTTAGAATCGAGCTGTGCTATTAAAATTTCAAATTTTTAAATATTTTTCAATTTTTATCTACTTTTTATAAAAATTTCAACATTTACAAAGACCAATAATTTGCACATCGAAAGATGCTGAATTGAATAGAGAGTAAACATTGAAATCAAAACTATGAAACTTCAAAGGGTTTAGAGAAACTGCAGTTTAAAGTTGTTTCAAAAAGATCATATTTTTCTAAAACCAATGATTTAGGTATCAATAGAATACAGGCAGAATTAGCTCGAGAGTAAACCCTGTACATTACACTTTGAAAACTCAAATGGATTACGAAAAATTACAGTTTATATGTGTCAAGATTTTAACATTTCACGTTTCGCCACTTGCAATCCCTTTTAAAAACGCCTGTACCTCTCAAACTATTCATCGTAATGATATGAAATTTGACATGAAGAAAGAAAAATATAAAAATTTTACTTTGGTTTTTTTTTTTTTTCAAATTGAGTATTCTTATTGTTTCTAAATATTTCTTTCGATAATACTGCCAAATTTCCAACTTTCTATAATCGTAAAGGTACCCTTGATATTTTTTAAAGCCTAAAGGTAAGCTTTTGATTTTTGAATGTTTCCATAGCTTAATAGAAGCAGAATTAAATATATAGTTGAACTGTACAAATGAAGTTTTTTTTTTTTTTTCAATTTCTATCCACTTTTTTAGATGCAATCCGCATGACACGCCATATTGGAAGACGGTATCTAATAGAAAAACAGGCGCTTATATGTTCACACTCTAAAAATAACATGTAATATTTTCACGAATTTTCTTTGAGGTTGTTATAAATAAAATATTTCGACTCGATTAGTTTAAATGTATTTAAAAAATGGTTGTTACGATATAATAAATTCCAGGAATTTTTTAAAATGGC
Organism: Aphrophora alni; assembly: GCA_963513935.1. Taxonomy (NCBI): domain Eukaryota; kingdom Metazoa; phylum Arthropoda; class Insecta; order Hemiptera; family Aphrophoridae; genus Aphrophora; species Aphrophora alni. Next base: position 13,815,466 of record OY740767.1, on the reverse strand, counting down.
AGAAATTTGAAAGTTATTTTTAATGTTTCAAGTAAGAAATATACATTGATAAATTTAACATTTTCTGCATCTTGATGACATGTACATACTGATATGAGTCGTTACACTACAATGTACATTTTTTGTAAAATAAATTGTTATTACGAGGGTTCAATATTGACAACTACTTTAGATTAAAGTAGTGAATTTCCTTCCATTCATGTTTCAAGACGAAACATTTTTATTAAAATTTATACAAATCACAGAATGTTTAAGAATAAATTCCACAGTTTATCTTCATATTTCGATAAGAAAGGGGTTAGATTTAAGACGACTGTGTAAATCGAGTGGGAGTTCAATTCAAATAAATAAAACTTCTTTTTAATTAGGGTCTATTAAGTTCCATAAATCCACTTGTGTTATTCATACAAGTAATCAAGATCTATGCTGTCAGACGTCGTTTGTTAATTTTGCACACAAAATGTATCAAAGTAATCAATATTACTTCATAACAAAATATCTAAAAATGCAGAACATTGTAGGCCTATTCTTGTGTTACTTAACAACCAATAAACACTATTCATAGTCTTTAACAAGGTCTGTCACATAATTACACCTATAGTCATGCTCGAGTATTTCTTGTCAATACATTCGTCCTTGGTTCTTTCATTGAGTTGCTTTGATGAACAGTTTATTTTTACTTTAATGATGGATGAAATCATTTGTAAAATTGTTTCAATTAATATAATGATACTATAGATGTTACAAGTACTTCAAAAGTAAAGTGTGGCATTGAAATTAAAGCTCATTAAAATGCAACTTAACATTTCCAAGTTCTTTGACGTGTTTAATTTCTTTTTTAAAATACTAGTGTATTACGTTTTTCAGAATTGTAGATTCAACCTAAACAATATTATAAGCATTAAAATCAGATGATATGCAGACAGCCGAAAGTCAAAACGTCACTACCGGATTGACTTGATTTGTGTGTAGTTTTAAAGAATATTTACAATTGTAAAATAGGATTTGACATAAAAAATTATTGAAAAAAATATTAAACAATGTTTTAAAGTTTGTAAACTTTGAATTTGAAATGTTTAAATGTGTATTTGTTATGTCAATATGAACTATGTATTTCTCAAATACGTAATTGTGTACTTAAATTAAAAATTTTGTCTCCCATGATTACCATTGTTTTCAGATCTAAGGTTCACAAATGGATCTAGTCGTAATCGTTTCTGGTGAATTTTCTTCACACGTTATTTAAAAAAAAGTTTGGTTCAAATAATTCAAAATAATAGAATTTCATGCCGAGTAGCTATTAAAATCTATTTAATGAAGGGCTTCAAAATAGATGAAAATCTTCATTTTACGCAAATTACCAATAATTGTAACATTTTTACTTATTTTTTAATGATAATCTATCAAAATATCCCGTGTTTGGATTTGACAACAATGCTTTTATACGATTTGACATTGACTCCCTAAAATACAATTGAATTAAGTAATGTTAATCCTTGTTTTACTTTCACACTTAACCGTTATCTAATTTGGACCAAAAAACATGACGTACCAATAAATTTGGATCTTTTGATGGCTTACTAATCGCCCCAATAAGCATTATGCGCTTTTTTTAACATAAGTGAGTCACATTTTTATTTCGGGTCTCAGTAACCGTATTAATATCCAGTTGTTTTAATAGTCAAAGATTGTTTTCCGCAGCCTGGGTATATACAATTATTGGTAAAAAGCTCTTTTTAAGCGGCTTCTCTATTTTATTCATTTTTTAAAAAAATATTGGTCTCCATAGTGTACAACTAAATAATCGAATGACGATATTAGATAAATAAAATTAAACATCAGTGACTACATGTTGCTCCTAAGAATATCCTACATTTTAAAGTGTTAAGTATTAGGTAAATCTCATATGTTTTTTTAAATTTAGATAACTTTGAAAAGCTGAAACGTAAACTGCTAAAGCGGAATTTAATTTGAAAGTTAGTATCAAACTAAATACCAACTTCACGTAAAACTGATTTTGAAATTTTGTTTGACAAATATTTATATTAATACAATCTACAAGTGATACAGAATGTAATATTTAGCCCATAAAATCTCCTCTAACTTTAATTTTGGAAAATATATTATTTTTATTATCACACAGTTCGATGCAGCTGAATGCACGACTTTCAAAGTACATTAAACAATTGAGTGGACAAAAGTCTATTGCAGTGCAGTTATTGAGTGGACATAGGCCCATTGCAGTGCACTTATTGCACTGAAATAAATTGGATTGTACTTTCCTTTTTTTTGTACATGGCTGGATGCACATAAGTCTGTATGTATAGTAGTAGTTATTTAAAGTAATATTGTGGTTAATTTCAAAATTATTGTTAAAAGTAAATTATTTTTAAATAAAGCTAGTCTAGAGCTCACGTTTATTATACAATTAAAATAGTTGATGAGGACAGCAGTTGATTCTTTAATTACTTAAAAATAAATATCAATTTAGTAAACATAAATGTTTCGAGTTTACTAATTTACTCAATAAATGATGTTTTGATAACATTTTGTTGAATTTGGGAAATAAAACGGAAATTCCTCGAACCCCTAAATAAGTAAATATTATTTATCGCAAAAATAATTGACAAATAATCAGAATTTATCTAAATACTTGAACTCTCCATATGTTCTCCTACCCTCCTAGATGTATTTTGATATGCATCTATTAAATAACTGAGATATATTAATCTAACATGGTTAACCTAACCTAACCAAACCTACTCTAATCTAACCTTACCAACGTAACCTAACCTTACCGATATTTCTTAAAACCCTAAGTTGGTTTTGTCCACTTTGAGATTCGCTTCCACTTATGACTGTCACTGGGGAACGTCCTCCATCCTCTCACACCGTCATCCCACAAATCCTCCTCCATGTCCTGCAAATATCTCTGTCAAGGTCTCTCGGATTAAACTTCTTTTCCTCTGGGTTGCCTGAGTAAACAGACTTCACTGTTTTTGTGTCCATCCTTACTGCATGTCCCAACCTTATCCCCCTTATGTGGACCACAATGTTGCATTATTTATACATAAAATATGTGAGATATTTTGACCACCCGTTCTGGAGCTCAGAACTGAAACTTAGTATAAGTATCGGTATCAAATCTCAGTATCATATCAGTATAGGTATCAGAGCCATAATCAATATTAGTATTTTTCAAAATCTTATTTCCACCCAACATTATTTATTTTCTAAAACATAATCATTTTGTTTAGCATAACAGTAATAAACTTCAATGATTTGAATTGGTAAAACAACTTCACTCTTGGGATAATGTGTGACAAAAATGATTCAAAATGAGTTATAATTTTGAGACTAATTTGTTTCTATTGGTTCAACACAACAATAACTACAGAAAACAAACCCAGAACATTATAATAATTTGTTTATTAAGTGAATAGAAAGTAGAAATTACGATTACTTTGCCATTATTGATTTAGATAATTCACAAAATCTTCCAAAACAAAATGAACTAGTTTTCTTTTGGTACATCTGGACTTTTCAATGTTTAGTTCACATGTCGATGTCAAAACAGAGATCACATGTTGCGCTTCTGACTGGCATATTCTATAATGAGAATTGCACCATCATTAAGCAACCTTTTGTTACCCTAAAAACGGTTTGTATGTTAGATGTAATGAATGACTAGAAATTTCCGTTAGATATTGTCTCCGCTGTTAATATTTTCGTTCGGTCTTTGTTTCTGTGAATGACTGGGAAATTTTTATTCACAATAAGTTATGTAAGTATAGGGATTATGAATAACTATTTTTGAGTTTATGAGCATTTAAATTTATTAAACATTTTACCCACCTCCTTCTCACTTCTCTACTTACTTATTCTCTCTATTATCAATGTGTACAAACATTTATGGGAAAAGATAAGAATGGTAAAGAGTAAAGTGTTAGATCTTTTGATTGATTTACTCTTCTTCATATTTAAAAGTTAAAAAAATCAGAAACATAGTTTGGACGCTCGGTTTTTACTCAACGTAGAGCCCTTACGTATGTGTTTATTAATTTTAATTGATTATTTCATTAGTAATATTACCTGGTATAATAATAGTATAAGCGTTAAAATCTATAAATAAATACATAAGGGCTGCAAGTTGAGTAAATACTAATTTCAATATCGTTTGTAACGAGGTAATTAATTTGATAACTCGAAAATTGCAACAAAAGCGAAGTCAAGTTAGAAGTGGTAAGCGACTTAGGATGGGCTCAGTTAGTAGAGCATTGGCGCGTAAAGCCAAGGGTCCTGGGTTCAATTATCATTCTAGGTTGTATATTTTTCACTTGAAATATTATTTACTTACTTTAATGTTTGCAACGTCAGATATTGATGAAAACATTCGAGAATTTAGGTCAAAGATTTGACAAAGATTTAAGTCATTCAATTATTACGAGAATTGGATGTAGTGAACTAGTTTAGGTTAAAGTAGTGTTATCCTCTTGTTCATGCAAGGCTATCGTTACAAAATATTTAAAATTAGTTTTTTTACACGATTGAATGTTTTAAAGTACATTTCCAGATATTATCATTTCCATAAGTTCCAAGGTAACTTTGGACCGTGTATTGCGAGCCTTAATGTTAAGAAGTCGTCCCACTGATTCAGTTGAGATGTGTATAACTAGGTTTTAGAGAGAGGTCCAGTCTCATAATTCTACTTGTATGGTACTTAGAAAATATCAAGAATTGATCCTTACACTCAAAAGATCGTACGATGTGTTATTTACAAAATATGTTAAACTAATTAATGTAAATTACACATAACTTTAATTTCAAGACACTAAAGGCCTATACTTGTGTTATTTAACAACCAAGAACTGTAATTTTTTAGTCTTTAATAAGGTCTGTCATACAAAGACATATTTTCTTGAGTATTGTCAGTAATTCGTAATTATTTCTTTCAATAAAATATTCCATTAAGTTGCTTCAATGAACAGTCTTTCCTTTGCTTTATCGATGACAACGTTTTGAATAATTGCATTTCTTCCTAATTAAAGCTAACAATACTTGATGTGACAATAAAATTAAGGCTCATTAAAATGTAAAACAGGAATTTCAAAACCCTTTGAAGAATTTATTAAAAGTTACAAAATGTTAGGATATTGTGTTTACGCTTTTCAGAGTTGTATATATGATATTTTTATTTCTTAACTTTAATTTTTATTTCATTTCTTTTTTTAAGATGAAACCAATTAAAAATTATATTGAAATTTCATCATACCTAAGTTACAGAAATTATTATTATTATTATTTATTATTTTATTTTATTTTTTGCTATTTCACTAAGCTTTAATTATATTTTCTAATTATAAATCATTTAGCTACGAAAAATGTATAAAACAAACCATTAAAGAATAAAAACTATAAAAAAAAAAGTTGGATTTAGTAGTGATTTAATAGTGAAGATGATTTTTTTAAATTCATTTCCGCTTTTTTGTGGTTTGAATACACTAAGTGTGTACATGGAATTATTTTGGATTTATCAAGAACTTTTGACCAAAATTTTAATATATATATTACATTATAAATTTAAAAATAACAAATTCAAGCGAGATTCAAATAATTGGTTATGAAATTATTTAACTGGTCGAAAATAGATCAAGGGTTACATTAGCAAACCTGGTGAAATTTAATATGGAGTTCCTCAAACATCTGTGTTAAGGCCATCACTATTTTTAATTTATATAAATAATGTGTAATGGGCAGTTATGTGAAGAAACAAGTGTTTTCGTAAATGACAGCTTTGTATAATGAGGAAGACTTGTTGTAGAAGGTATGTTGTTGTTGTTGTATGATCCTATGACGGAGGATTTGTTCGCCTGATTTTTGTTTTTCAAAGTATTATATTTTATTAAAAAAGAAAAAAACAATTTATTTAAAAAATTTCAATTAAAAAATTATTTTTACTTGTTATTGAAATACAAATTTTTTAACTGTATTTCTATTAAAACTCGTTGCCTGCTGTCTTGTAAAAACATAAAACGGGATGAAACGAATAAGTACTTAACTTAATCGTTGAGAGCATATCTAAGAAATAAAAAAAAAAAACTTAATCTGATAACTTTTTATACTTAGCTCCACGTAATTTCTTGAGAAGTTTTTACTATTCATTAATAAAATAGTAAGCTTAAATATTGTCGTGTTGGTGGGTGAGATATGATTCTCTAATCTAGAACCTATAATGAGTATTCAAAAACTATATATATTTGGTTTATGTCTCACAAAGATCAAAATTAACACACAAAGCCTCTGTTTATGTATTTTAAACATATAGTACAGTATTTAAAACCTCTAAAATATATTCATGTTTATAAAGTTTTAAAATTCTTTTATATACTGAGTGGAAAGAAACAAAGAAGCCTGAAATAATGAACAATAGGCTTGATATACAACATTCGGTTAGTACAACTACATAAACTCGGTTCATGAAAATTGATTCGTTATTTAATTAGATATTATGGAGGCAATGGAAGTTAACAACAAACGATTTCTGTTCTCGTGTAGTTTTTAATCTTTTCTACTATTACTATCTTATTAAATTCTATTTTACTATTGATTCTATCATTTTTTAGAAATTCAAATTAAAGTTTTAGGTTAGAACTTCCAATTACCGATCCAATTTGTCAGTAATTTTATTTCAAGAAATACAAATGAACACCTACCCACAAATCACAGAATAAATTAACATGTTATTAATATTGTTATTACATTGCACTATTGAATACAATCCATTTTTTACTGTGAAGTTTAATAGAACTTCACAACTGGCACAAGTTCTAGTTTATTTATCAATTCCATAATGATCACAGTATTCGTGAATGTAGCTGTAGCAGACGAATATATGTGTAGGATATCTATTGGCTAGTTATTTTCAGTCCCATCTATATTTTAAACACGGAATGACATTTCACAACATAGTAAAATTGTATTTATTTCTATAGAGATCTTCTGATTTGGTCTTTTCGTCAGAATCTTGGAATTTTATTTTCCTGTTATATTACAAATCAGTTTTTAGAACTGTTTTCAAAGTTACTTCGTTCGATAAAAAGCTCTTTCTAGATTTCAAAATGGCGCGAGTTAGGTTTCGTTAGATTGTGTTAGGTTAGTTACAAATTTCGAATGTTTTAAATACTTCTTCTTACCTATGGTTCTATAATGTTCCACAATAGCTAATTGTATGCAGTTTTAAAATGACAAAAAAAAACATAATTTAAAAAACATCAAAATAATTTTTAAAAACGTTATGTATTTATGATCCTTGGAAGATTTATCAGTTACATAATTTTCTTAAGTATACTGTTACATATAAAGTTTTAAATATTATTAGATACGGAATAAGAATATGGTTGGACGAATTTCAAAAGGTTGACCATTGAAATTTTATTTAGCTTTTTGAAATAATACTTGAATACCTTATTTTTGTACTTTAATTATCAGAAAATATATTAATACCAAGGTCAACCACTGCAATCAAGAGACTACACAGTACAAAAACACTGAATAAAATAAGTATCTTATAAATCGTGTTCAAGTAGGTATTAAAGGCATTTCTATTTTACGAAAAACATTTTCAGATTTAAATCTGTATAAATTAGCTATGAGATTCATGGAACTGTAGTTGAAAGTTATTCCATTGTTTCACTTGGTCCCTTTATTACTATTTAAACGTTGCGTTGGACTTTCAACTGTTAAAAAGATCTTATCTTTGCGATTATGTGCTTTGGGGTTAAACTTTGGTTTTTTAATCCTGGAGCAGAATTAATCGACTGCAGTTATAAACCTTAGTTACAAGATGTCTAATATTAAAACACTCGTTAATTTTGTTTTTTATTTTGTCGGTTATAAAACCGAAAATACGCTTATATCTTCAACTTTTTGATTCTCGTATGTAATGAAGAAATGAAATTCAATATTGCAGTTCGATAATTCTCGATTTTTGCATGATTTAATCAAAAACATATCATAAACAACTGCCCATATCAAACTGCCCATATCATTCTAATTTTTTTTCAGATATAGTGTGTTATGAAAACGTATTAAGGTAGACATCTTTTTTAGAACGGTCTAAACATTTTCCTAAGGACACTAATTTGAAGACAATCATAAAGCTATTCAACATTTTTTCAAATAAATACTTTTTACAACATTATTTAAAAGTGTTTTATCGCATTAGATTTCTGTATACGATATAATGCTTGTAAACCAACAAATCTGCCTTTCTTTTGTACACAATAAGAAAGAGTTGGAAGTCCCAAATAGGCAATGTCTAAGGGACCTCTATATTTAATAATTGTACTTGGGGATCATATTTTATATCATAAGTTTGAACTTGTTTTCTTTAAAAGTTGTAAAGTATTATAATATTATTTTAGTTTTTAGTTGTATTATTACTTTTTGTATTGTTTAGGATGAATAATTTAATTTTTTTTTAAAGAACTGAGGTAGACAGGTGAATAGACAAATGTGGTTACAAAGAAATCCTTATTCATTTTAAAACAACGTATTACAAAATAAATATTCTTTGTTGAGACCCATAAAGTTAGTGTAGGCTTAACGTAATGTCAATATAATTAAAGTAAAATTAAGTTTAAGAAATCATTATTACTTCTTATTGTGAATAGTTAAAAAAATAACAATGAAATATAAAGTACTTCTTTTAGTCATTAACTTTCATAAACTACACAGTTCAATCTTTAAAAATAGCAATATATATATATATATATATATATATATATATATATATATATATATAATGAATGTTGAAATTTGTTGTTAATAATATCAATATGAATGTATATTCATTACATTAATTAATCTGTTTCACATCACACTGTTAAATGCAAATAAAATGTACAAACTAGAAATATATGTAGGCCTATGTAATTTAAACCCTCGTTTAACCCATAGCTTCAAGTGAGTTATGGCTGAAAATAATGTTTGTACTGTTATATGATAAAAGTCTGAGCATCATTAAGCTATTACATTTAACATTTTTTTGTTTATTACAAATTTTAATTTAGATATTTTATTTTTTACTTTTTTCTTTCCTGTTTGTGGTTTTTGAACACCTAAAATATAATAATTTATTCTTATAAACATTATGTATTTCAAACTGTGGCTATTCCAGAATAGTTACAAAAACAAATTCATTATTTTCGGCCTATAAATAATTAAATACTATTCCCAAAAATTTAATTTTTCAGAAATATAATACTTTTTCTCTAATACAAATAAGAATTATAATAATCATAACAACGCCATTTGGAGTTCAAGTAACTCTTGTCCGTTATGTGAATAACAATCTTCCTTTTACACAAGAATTTTCAATAAGCACCATTATATTAAGAATTTTTTTCTCGTCAGATTTTACTTTTTGTGAGCTTCCAATTTCCTATCAGAGTCTGTTTTATGAAAAGTATTAATAAATCACAAGATCAAATACTCAAGGTAATGGGTGATGATCTGTGGAGCTTCTGTTCTTCCCAAGGAGAATTTTATGTTGTCTGTGAGTTGTAAGAAGCTGTAGCCAATTTAAAACTAAAAGTATTGTTAAAAAAACCCTCAGATAAAAAGACGTTTCTGTTATGTCTTCTCATTACATTTTCACTGCCCTACCTATAATATGTAATAATAGTAAACAATAATTAAAAAATATAAATAGAAAAATAATTACTATAATAGATTAAATTTACTAAAGTGATTAAATTTACTTTATCAACTTGCCTATGAAAAGTAAACACAAACATCAATTTTATAAACGATATCCTGAGCATACAACAATAAATAATGCAAATCATATAGTTAAAGAGGACAGAAACTAGACAAGTGTACAAAAAGTATAGTTTCCACATTGATGGAGACATTGATATAGATAGTATTGTATATACACTCGTACAATTTGCTTAAACTGGTACTTCACAATAGTTTTCTAATTGTAAAACGTTTGAAATGAACTGGTAAAAAACAACTTAAAACAATTTTTTTTAGTGAGGGACTTACCTCCATTGCATCAACTAAGGTTTCAGTTATCAAGAAAAACTGAAAAAAATGTATAATTGTTTTTGTCTTCATAGTTTAAAACCTACAAGATTGAACAATGTATGATTTAATACAAATGCTTACATTGCCCTAAGCAGTATAAATTTAAGGCAGATTTTAATTTTTAAAACAATAGACAAATTCTTTGATCAACAATAAGTTGCATATAAATTCCGGTTGTTAACTTGAAAGACATTGTTCTTAAAAGATATTGTTCCTTAATCAATTTATTGCGTGAAATCTTATTCAAAGTATAAAATAAAAGAATGTCTGGCGTTTTAGTGACATTATACAACCAACATTACATAGTTGCCAATACTACGTTTTTTCACTAATACATAGTTTAGAGCATTGATATTAGCTAATAAAATGTATGTTGTTTTTTAGAGAATTATTTGTTTTAAAATGCTCAAGTAAAACATAATCATTTCTTTTTTTACGATTATCTCTCTGTTTTTCTTATGGTATATCCTATTTTTTTGTCAAGTTTTGTTCAAATGTAGGATCTAAGAAACCAAATAAATTATTGTCCCAAAAATACCAAATCGGGAGGTTATCAGTCAAAAAGTGAAACTCTACCAAGGAAATTTTAGTAACACAAACAAAAGGTCATTTGACGGATACAAGGTAAGAAACTTTATTTTATTCAAATAAAATTTCCACTATTACAAAACTTAACCAATATATGCTTTATACTTATAGTAAAAAACTTCAAAAATAATATTTATTAAAAATTATCATACAGTATATGTATTTATTACATATATAGAATTATATAAAGAGACGTGTCCAGAAATGTAAGTATTGTTTCGCTGCATGGAAAATGCAGTGTTGTAATGGAAGCTTTGTGCATACATGGTACCCTCTGTGGTTCATTGGGTTTTCACAGAAGCTATTATAGTTAGATCATATTTGATTGTATAACATGTTTAACTTTATTTAAGATCCTACCATTTATGACATAAGGTCTGTTATCTGATTCTTAAATGCAAGAAATGTCAGACTTTCAAAAATTGAAATGTGTTGTGAAAATTGAATGAGTGATGGAAAAAGCATGTTGAGGCAAGGAGTGGGGGATCTTTTATCATCAACGAAGATTTGGTATGGAAAGTGGATAACAAAATATACCAGGATCAACAGTTTCCTTACACTCTATTTAGATTCGTGAGATTTCAAGAATATTCTTATGACGTTTTAATAGACTGTTTAGGTTATTAGTTACTGTGCTAATGTTGGATGGCAAAATATCTGTCTGGTATGAACAAAACCAAACAACTTTGAAGTGTTTTGGAGTTTCTCACCCTATACAATGATGAAGTGGTGTTATTTTTTAAGCCAAATGGAGACTGGAGATGAAATCTGGTTATCTCACTTAAGCCCAGAATCCAATGCAACAGTCTATAGAATGGAAAAATTGTTTTCATTCATCTAATTGAAAAATTGATTATCTATCATCAAAAATTGTTTAAGAAAACAATATCAAAACCAAAAATTATGTGCACTGTCTTGTGGGATAGGAAAGAGGTGTTACTCCAAAGAGGTGTTAAATTTCATTCTTAAAGATTGACTTATATATTAATTATACATATATAATTAATGTTGTTTATATTTATGCCTTTACTCCTCAGAATATAAATTGTAAATATTATTTGGTTGGGGAAACTCTAAAAAAACCCGATATTTGTGCAAAAATTACTTTCCCAAACATTAAAAAATCATTAATGAACACAAAACAAAACACAAAATTTTTGTTTAGCAACACATGTAGGTAATAGTTTATGTCATTTTACCCAATTTATGTCATGTTTAGGTAATATGAACACTTGTGTGATAAAGTTCAAAAAATTTATCAGAGTGAAAGGAGGTAAGGTATTTCAGTGCAGGTTTTACAAAAAACACAGTAACTTTACATATGACTTCTATAGCACACACGACATCTGTGAGCTCGCTTTTCAGAATTTCTGAAGAGATAGAGCTTTCCTTCTAGCTTCTGTTCATTATGTCCATGTGATGGTCGGCCTGGCTTCTTCTTGATGATAATAATTGAAGATCATATAATTTCTCTCTATCAAATATATCTTGATATAATGATCTCAGAATTGTAAACGTTGGTGGTTTAATAGGAGTCATAAAGTTTTGTGTTTTGTACCGAGAGCTAATATAGTTCTTTTATACCTCCAAAATACTACACTGTATTAATTACTAACATGGCACTATAAGTTATTGTTAATATAGGGGAACTTAGTCTATATTATTGTTAGAATTTTTTTTTTTTATATTATAGGGCCTAATGTAGAATAAATAAACCGTTCAATAAACAAATTGAAATATTCTGTGTATTTTTGTACAATATATTTGTAAAACAAAAGTAGAATAATAAGCGATTGTAATACAAATAAGAAAAAAACTTCTTTAGATTTTACATATTTAAATATATTTTCACATAGTTCCAATATAGAATGCCAACATATTCAATATACATTAAAAAAGTAATGTTGAGAAAATTCAAAATTGTTTTTTATATTATGTTATTGAAACATGACATTTGATTTCATTATTTATTATTTCTTCGGACGACAATAGGTTGAGTCCTTAATGTTTTTACGGATCCAGTCATGAAATGTTGATACTCTTGTGTATACTGCTGGGTGATCTTTTAAGCCACATTGTAGTCCCCATGATATTATACCTGGCAAAAGAGAACATTTTAATTTTTTTTTTTTTCAGTTTTCTACAAAAAGTACATTTGAGGCATGAATATGACAGACTAAAATGGCTACTCAGTAATTTTAAACAATTTTTTAAGTCTTTTACATTTTGAATACAATTATGAAGGAGAGACAAACCCTCCGTCAGTCGAAAGCTGAACAAAAGAGTTACAGATTATCTAGATAGCAATAATATTTCACCAAATTTATTTTATAATGAATTTGTTTACTTTCCCAAGTTTGTAAATTAAAGTAATCATTACTTAGTTATAGATCTGCATGATAAATCTGTTGGGGACGGGGGGGGGATAAACTATTCTATAGTGAGATTAAACAAATATGAAAGCTCTTACCAATTTGTGTCACAACTCCTTTAGAGGATCTGACGGTTAGAGGTCCGCCACTGTCTCCCTGGAACATTTAATTTATGAATAAACTCTGCACAAATTAGGCCATTGTAAATGTACAGTGGTACATTTAATAAATTAGGAATAATTTGAAAATATACAGAAGCTTTTGAATGTGGTAAACGTTTTGAATATAAAGGAGACATATTCCTGAACCAAGTAATAATCATTGAAGGCATGGCTTCATCACCTTGACCTTAATATGGCTAAGAAAAATATCTGTTACCTTCAATATCTCGGCTATGAGCTGCTGGCCCACTCACAATAGAGTCTTGACATGGCTCCAAGCAATTTTCTTCTTTCCAAACAAAATGCCACTTTACTTGCTCTTGTAATAAAAAAAGCATTAAATAATTGTTTTACAATCCTTGAAAAGTATAAATTGGTGAAATATACTTTTTTATTGAAAATAGGGTACTTTGTTTAAATAGTATGTGTAAATGTATTGAAATTTCAGTTTTAAATTTATATCTAAGTATGGTTTTTTCTCTCAAAATTTATTTAATAAAACTTTGGAGAGAGGTCCATCTTCTGTTGCCTCGCCTTACCAATTGTTACTGTCCAAAAACAATTTTCTTTTAAATGCGAGTCGGTACAATTGTTTAAGGCAGCATCAATCTTGAAAATTCATTAAATTTATTGAAAATAATTGTTAGTAGTTATGAAAACTTTGGACATTGTTCATTTTCACTTTTTAAAGAAAACCGGGGTTTGTGAATACTTATGGCATGATTTTTGTATATTTGTATGAAACAGTTGGTGTAATGTTTTGTGTGTTTTTAATATATTCCCTAGTCAGTCTTACCTGGCATCCATCTTTATATAGTCCATACGCACAAAACATTGACTCTACATCTTCAGTAACGTGTTTTCCCACAACAGATTTCAAGCATTGTTTATCAGTTAGAACCCTAACATTTGTCTTTAATAAAATACCAACTCCTGTTCCACCGTGTTCACTGTATACAGTCGTCCCCCATCCACTTACTTCAGCTAATTTCCCATCAAATGATGTTCGAGTACCTGTAATATATCACCTTTTTTTAATTATTAATTGACAAAGTAAAATAATAATAAAAACAAAGTTAATACTGTGAAAAATGAGAAATACATATTTATTAAGTATTCTTATAGCGAATGAAAAGAAAATTAACTCTGCTTGCTTAAATATTATACCAATTATACCTTAAAAATAACAAAAAACTTTAAAAAAAACTTGAAGGGACTGGACTGGAGGGAGGCACCATGCAGTGCCGGTGTGGGGGTACGGTACGAAGCACAGGTGCAGAAACATGAAGGGAGCGACAAGACGCCGCGGTTGCAGAATTCTTTATCACATGAAAGATTGATAATATGTTTCATGTCATTCTTTTTATTATTATTATTACTGCTGGTTTTCTTAAAAAGCCGGACATTTTACCATAATTTAAAAAGCCGGGAGGACAGGAGGACAAACGCTAAAAAGGAGGACATGTACTCCTAAAGCCGGACGTCTGGTCACCCTGCTTTGCATCCTTGTAAATATTGCAACCTTGTAAAGCTTACATATTCACAGAAATAAACAAAATTTTCGTAAATTTATTTAAATTACAATGAAAACTTATGGCCCCAAAAGTTAGATGAATTTTTACCAAATATCTAATAGTTGACACTGAGCCAATTAATGTACTTGGGATGACTTTATTTAATGAGTTATTATATATTATAGCCTTACTGCAAAATTAAATATATTATTTAATTCTCTTAATACTGGAGTTTTACTTTTAGAATTAGTTATTTAAATAGTTAAAATATAAAACCTTACAATGTAATTTAACAATTTAATAAACCTGTATAATAAATCTAAACATTTAAAACAATTGTTATTTAAACAAAACAATTGTTATTTTCTCAAAACATATTAATTATGTTTTGAAAATTGGATGAATATTTGGCTCCTTTAAAGCTAGAAATCAATGCCTGATATACTGTACAATTACATACATTTTTTTTAACACTAAGACATAAACAAGATAAGGGGAAAAGTTTATTTCGAAAACACTCTCGCATTATTATGGGAACAGATACTTTATCAGTATTGTTTAAAATACTTTACTTTCTGACATACTTAGCGTACAGATTTATAATTAAAAAAAACTACTAATTAGATTTCTATATTTTGTTATAAACGTTTGCTTAAAAGTTTTTTGGGTAAATAAAATCTAGTCTTTAGAATGATGTCATTCTCTCTATTCACCAAGTTGTCTGGCTGTCTGTGCACTCAACTTCTGTCCAAACGGTTCGATCATTTTTGAAACAAATTTGTTATGCAAACATATTTATCAAATGGCTAAATCAATTTTTTTAAGAAGTCAGAATCTTGGGGTATCTTTCATTAGTAAAATAAATAGTAAACATTATTGGTAAAAAAGTGAAATGGGCCATGTACGCTAATTTAGAAATTGTAAATAACCTTCAAGGTCTCATTTTAGCGAGTGCGAGGTTGACCATCCTCAGAAAACCTACTTGGATTTACACATTCTTTCATGTAGTCTTGTGTTAGATACGTCTCTTTTCATTTTCTGCATGAGTAATTCAAGCTGGTGGTAAATATTATAAATAATAATATTAACATATATTGCAATCTGTAGCATGGAATTTTGAGTACTGTATACATTATGTTTATTGATTAACTATAAAGGAATTTTTAGTTTTATGAATAGATACAGAACAAGAACATAGATTTGTGTTTAAATTATATCATACAATAACACTATTATACTTCCTACAATTTATAGAGCTTTGCAAACTTAGAATTTGTCAGTAACTGTGTTTTTGTTGGGAGCTTAAAACAGACTAAGGATATCATATATCAACATCAAGATCCCATTATAGCTATTTAGAAGAAGGAGGGTTCAAGAACATGGTCAATGGATGAAGTAGTGCCAACCCTTGGCCAGGCGCCTGAATCCTTCCCTTCTTTTAATCAACGGGACAGCTGCAACGACGCTATTACATCTGCTATACCTAGTTTTATATATATAATTTCCTTAGCCTATTTTAAGCTGCCTATGAAAACGCTGTAATAGTGTTTTATTTATTTTAAAATTGGAACCCTATCACGCACTGATATGTAAGTTAGCCTTATCAGTTGTTATGTTTGTGAACCTTTCATTAGAGATCAAGAGACACTAACTTCCAAGGAGTTTGAAAATTACAGAATATTCAGTTAGGTACTCCATCAAGTTTAAAAATCATGATACTCAAAACTCTTTTGCCATTAATAAAATATATACATTTGGTGATAATGTGTGTAGATTGTTTTTTTAAGTACTTTTAATATATGGTTTTCAGTTGAAAGCTTATGGCACAAATAGAATGAAAATATTTTTTCACTATTTCCATGCAGAATCAATCGTTGTACTCCGAAGAAGACAAATATATTCAGATGTATCACACAACCCACACTCAGGAAATATATATATATATATATATATATATATATATATATATATATAATACCTGACTCATATTCATATTGTGATAACTTTTCAAATAAAATAAAAGAAGCGATTGATATTCAAATTGTTTAGTATTTCATTTGATTTGATTTTTAGTATTTAAGTAAAGAGATGTAAACAAAAATATCAGATGGTGTTTCTATTTGTCCTTAAAAATATGTTTTAAAAATCAAAATTACCTTTATTCGGTAGACATATAGGTTTGATGTGCTCGTTAAATTTAATCTGTTTATCAACTTTCAAAAGTGCAAGGTCTCTTATATCATGCTCATCATGTGATTTAAATTGTGGATGAACAATTATTTTTATCACTTTATATTCCATCTCTGTTCCTCTATTCATTTTTTCACGGTTATAGACACCAAGATAAACTGACAAGCTTGAAATCTGTAATCTTGAAACACAAATTTATTACTAAACATGAAGACAAGGATGAAGGATATAACTCAATAAATAGTTTTAATTAGGAATAGACTTGTGACAAAATATTTTAAGCTTTAAAGAGCAAGGTGATATTCAAGAATAATTTAAAATGTTGAATTTTATTTTTCCATCACTTTGAAAATCATGTTAAAACCAAGTTTAATCAATATCAGTGTACAATATATTCAAAAGAGTTAAAACAATTTGACTGTCATTTGAATATTTTTTGAACGCAAATTAATTTATTATAATTACTGCCAGCAGGTTACTGAAATAAAATAAATGTTACATTTAGCGTATAGTAACCATATTATTTAACATTAGAAAAATCTATTACCCTTACTTACCAATGTTAATTTGTAGTAAAACTGAATATTATAAAATATTGTAAATCCTAATCTTAAAGATACAAATACAACAAATTAAAAGTCCTATTATTATGTAACATTAGATGTTATGAGGTGGAATAGGTTTTTAGAATTTGGGATTATTAGAATTTTTTTTATTTGATTTTTTTTATATTGGTAAAAAAAGTACATTGAGTCTTGTTATGACTTATAACTATGACAATAAGTAACAGTTTATATTGAAATATCTCAGTGTTGCCTCTTGCATTTCTGTTTATTATACAAGTCAATATTATTAAATGTAAAAAGTAAAAGGTAAAAAATATTATATTACCTGGGTAGTCTGTTGTTAAAAAAAATTAAGACATGTTTCGGGATTTATTATACCAAATTATAGAAAAATGTTGAATGATTATTTGTGGTAGAACGAACAATATTTTGTTAACGTTAGATTGTCTTGCTTACAAAATCAGCTGTTTGTTGGTAGTCTTATCCCGCATCATTTCTTGCAAATACTTAATTTGTAAAATATGCTTCATATGTTGGCGTTAATAGTTTTGTTTATTTCTTTATGTTCTAAATAAAAATTAGTTCCAATACTTGCATGAACTATTTAAATTTAATTTTTAGTCCATTTTTATAGTAACAACGTGTAACAATTGTAGATGAACATACAGATTTAAAAAGGTTCAAAAACTAGACAGTAAACCATTTTTAAATCTCATAAATGTGTATGTCCAACATCATCATTAAGTACTAGTGCATGGTGTCCACTGTAAGTACACACCTTTTCGTACCTTTTGAAAAGTTTTAGTACTCTAGTATCGTGATATAAATGGACTACTATTTTGATCATTTGTAAAACTACTACTGCCCCACAATTATAGTTTTGGTTGGCATCCCTGCAATCAATGATATTATTGTAGACTGTGAATTGTCGGTTATAGTTGAGTTTTGAAATTGTTATACTTAGTTTAGTTTTGAAGTTATTAACGATACTCTGTTGTTGTTTTAGATTTAGTATTGGTTTGAAAATGTTAGGGTGGCTGGTATAGGTTAGGTAATTCAACATGTTACACAAAGTGTCCCGTTACTAAGCTTGCAAACTTTAGGAAATTTTTCTGTAGGTCATGGTTCAATAGTTTAATATAATTTTAGGTAGTGTTCTGCAATACCCAAGGTTGGCCTGGAACTAAATAATTTTTAAAAGCTAATACTTTTAATAATAAAAGTAAGTATTATATTAGTATTATATAGTCCAAATTAGAATTATTGATGAAATAAAAAAAATTTAATTGGAAAAAAAAAATCAAAATCTAAGTTTTTAGATACAATTTGGCTAAAAACACAGGTCTGGGTATAAAATATTTTGTTTTTTACGTTTAATAATAATTAAAAAAATAATAACAAAAGATGTTTTCTGTATTTATGTGTTATTAATAATAATTAAGTATTTGATTGTTATATTTTTTATGCTAGTCTTTGTTTTTTATATTATATGTATTTTAGTTAGTGTTTGCGTTTATAAAAGGTTGACTAGTGAGTGATTTGTTTTGTCTGAATTATTCACAAAACCTAATTTATTAATTATTTTTTATAATAATCCTATACAATCAAGAACCCAAATTTGAAATACAACAGCACTAATATAAATTACTCAAAAGAGTTCACAAATGAACTAAAAATGTCACCTTAATTCTGTTCTAACTTGTCTACAAAATACAGTATCAATCCCCTTGTTTAATCTGAAGAATTTTGCGTGTCCACCTATTGTAGTGTAAGAGGCAGCTGAGCTGGCTATTTGTTTATTCAACTGCGTTGGAAAGTGTACATATCTTGCTTAGTCCAAATTTCCTCTTCGTATGTTTGAGCACCACATTTATCATTCTCAAAGTTGTATCATTCACAAATTATTATATATAGAAATGCAAGGAAGCATCACTCAGAAATGTCTACATAGACTGTTAAAAATATATTGACAAGAACTCTGTAATGGAATAGAACCCCTTTCAGACCAAAAATATGCTGCATGTTCTTCTTAAATTTCCCATCATAATATAGACTATTTATGGGAGATAATATTTCATGATAATCATTAACTGTCAGGATTATGTAGACTACCATCGGTTTTGATAAAAATCTTCCTATTTAAAACTAATAAGTAGCTTATATGTATAGTTTAATGCCCATATTCTAAAAAAGAACTTTATTGTGCTCAAGAAGACCAAGAAATGAAGTGAATGACATTAAATATATGCTTTGTAAAATATATTTTAGAGTGTACAAGGACTCCTAGATCTTTTTTATTTTAAGGTCTTGTTTTTAGTAACGTCTGTAAAAAAAAATTCCAAATTTCAATAATTATAATTTTTATTCATGAACAATTACTTTCAGGAAATATTCATTTAGGTGCAACTGTATATTCTTTACGCAGTCAAACTATCATGACTTCAATAACATGTTAAAAATCCATGTCAAATAAAGTCAGTGGGGTCAAAATAAATTAATGACGCTGAAAATGATCCATGTGTATGGGAGACTAATATATCAATTATATGATATTCCAAAAACTCATTATTAGCCATTTTAAATTTTTAAATAGATTCAAAAGGATTTTTGAAAATTTATATTCCTACTACAAATCGTTTGTAAACTGCATAATAATCTACTTGAAATGATTTATTTTAAAAAGAGGTAAGTATGATTTGATAATGGAATAAAAGATCAAGTGACTTATTTACATCCATTGGTGCCTCAATTCTCCTGAAATTTGTTCGCCACAATATTGTTTTTAAATAGCACAAATTGTAATTTAAAATTTTACACTTAGTCAAGTTTCTTCATTTTTACAATTTGTATGGCTAAATTCCTCTATTATTTATTGATAAATTTATATATTCCTGTATTTTCTCAATATATTTAACTCACCACACTAAATTTAAAAATTGTACTTTTCCAAAGGTAATATAATTTATCAAGTGAAATACATGTTAGATTAATGTATTATATGTAATCAATCGCACACATAACGGCATTGCTGTCTAATTGTTCATTTTATGCTTTGTAGGGATTATTTGCTTCAAATAACCATGCACAACATTAATTTTTTGGGTTGGTTTTTGTTAAGAACTGCTAGACAACTTTTTAGTAAATAAAGAAGAAATTTGATTATTATACATGTTGTGTTTGAACCAACAAAATAAACAATACAACCATAACCAACCTAAGCATTCTTGATGGTTTTAATAATTAGAGACTATTGTGCATGATGCATGATAATTTTGTCAACAGCTTGAACTAATTCATTATGCATTAAAATTATTACCTTTTAGGTCCGTCATAATCTTTCCTGTTGTTTATCAGATTACTGGTTTTAAGAATCTTACGGTACCAGCCTGTTACATGGTAAAAGTTACGTGTCTACCGAGTTCAGAAAAAACGTATCTAGAGAACACTATTATGTTAAGCCATAGATACATAAGCAAATCCAATCATCATATCAGAGTTTTCCCAATAGTTTCAGCGTCTCACATATCAGTCTTATACCAGTGTCTCAAATATATATATATATATATATATATATATATATATATATATATATCCAATGTTTGATGGAATGTCCTACTTTGACTGTATACATTTGATAACTTTACAATATTTACATTAACACAAGTAAATTAAGTTATTATTATAAAGAAATGAAGTTAGTATATTTTTATAATATATTCTATTTCTTTGATTAAGTAGATTTCACATGACTTGCCTTTACTTTAGTAATATCATAATGTAAACATATATGATTATATTTTATATGCATGATAGTTTACTACACAATTTTTATAATTGGTTCTATAACAAATAACTAATGTCAGAAACAACAACAATGTTGTAACAAATTATATCCTATTAATTAACAAAATAATTAAATTTATTAAGATTTACCTGTAAATAATTTGATTTCACTTTATAGAATGGATGATAGATTTGAACCCTAAAGAAAAATGTTGTATATAGATTTAACTGTATTATTTGATGTCCAATCAATTAGATTACTGAGTTTTGTCTACTGAATACTTTCACTTGAAATGAACAAAATTTATGGAAATTGCAAATAAAATTAAAAGAAACTGGACAATTTTTCACAACAAACACTTTATTGATAAGAAGATGACGTTTCAGTGATTAAGTTAGTACCACAGTTAGGTTAGTGTTGGAAAGGTTAATGTATAATTATCAACTGAAGATGATGGCGTAGTCTTTGTAATGTTGTCGATGTTATGAAAAATTGTTCAGTTTCTTTTATTGTTCAGAATAGTTTTTATAAAAGGGAAAGAAAACATACTTACAATATCATACCTTTGCCAAAACAACAATGTCCTGCCGTTAGTATATACCTGTCACTTATTACAGATCCTCCACAACTAAGATCATTCTTTACATAAATAAGTGCTTGCCAAGGAATTTGATCAGGTTTTGTTTGTTTACCTCCGATTATTCTTGTACCTAGTGGATTACTCTCTCCACAATCTACAAAATAAAGAGCCCATACACATTCTAACAGATAATCAACGGACGAGAACATAAAACATGGTGATAACATTAACCTTTAAACTCAGAAACAAACAAATACAAATATAATAATTTAAATCATTAATTTTTACTTATATTTTATGTTATTTCGGCTCAATGTTATTGAAACAGGAAGCAAGCTATTAACCCTTTGCACACAGATGGTCACCTCTGGTAACAAGACAGTTTTTCTCTACAGGGCGGATCAATATCTTATTGTCATGTCTTATCGGTTGGTGGCCGGTCATGTGTTGACCCATAGGTAAGCCTTCTTTCCTGTTTGTTTTTTCAACCGGTGTTTTAGTGATAAATACTTATGTGACATGCCGCTCTTTATATATATTTAAGAGTAATTTAAAGTGTATGCAATTTTGTTTTCACTTTCTTACATCTTAAAATATGGATTCAATAATAATAATGGTAATGTGTGTTTCATGTTATTTGTTTTTTACACTCCTGATGATGAATCATATATTTGAAAATGCGTCATAAGATATGCAAAAAACGAAGTCATATGATGGAAACAAGGTATTATCTATAGTTATCTTACTTGTAACTTGGTACTAAAACAATGAGGTCAACAAAAAAAAGAAGAGTTGGAAAAAGTCTATTCATAAGTTGTAAGCTTTTATACATTTTTTAAAAAAAATTAGTAGAAAGAGTCTAAATTCAAAATACCTGAATTTTTCCTAGAAAGATTACTGTTAACAAAATAATCTAGCCTTAATACCTGTATGGATATATCATGTAAATTTTTAATCATAAAAGACAATCAATTAGATGTTTACAGATTACAGCTAGACTGGTTTCCCTCCTGTCTAATGTAGATAAGTGTGGCAATGATTAGCCGACAGAAAGCAGCATCTGACAGGGAAAAAATAAAACTATATAGATATTTTAAAACCATGTAACAAATGATGACCACCTTTGATTCCCATTTGAGCATTCTTACTACACACGGGTTACACATATTGCATCTTATTAGCACATTGGAATAAATAGCAAAAAATTGGAATATTTGGTTTGTTCTAAAGAATTACATAATAATTTTACGTAGTAACATATACTGACTGCACTCCTTCTTTTGAGAATTTGATTTTCAATATCTCGAGTTGTAAACAACCACATTCTCCAGATGATTACAGTAATGAACTTGTTTAGAAAGAAAGTATTTTAACAAATATCTTCTTCTAATGATTTTCTCAACTTTTTATTTTCACCCTAACATATGTAGTATAAAGAAAGCATTCTGTTGGAAACAAAAATAAATTTCAGGATCTTTTGAAATGTATTTGTTTTTCGTTAGCATACAACTTCTAAATTGATTCTTACGTGTCTGTGCACCGTCCTTGGCCTAAATGCTAAAATATATCTAAATCTGCTCTAACTAATTATGTCAACTTGGTGTTACAGTTAATATTTTTTTTGTACAAATTATTTATTACTTTATCTCAATGAAATTTCAAATTCAGATTTTTGTTTGACACAACAGAAGAAATTCAATGGATCACTTTACTTACAGCAATGTGAATGTTTTCGTTTTGAAAATTCCTTTTTTTTAAATAATCTCCGAATCTGAAATAATACAGAAAATTTGTTATAATTTTATAAAGTTATTTTGGTTATGTGCGGGAATAACAGAATTAAAATGAGTACAATATTTCTTATACCTTAATTCCCTTAATAGTCTTCTTTAGTTTATTTTATTTACAATGAAATATTTTGATAATGAACTTATTTGAAAACGCTTCATCTGAACAAGATATTAAGATGGAAGTAAGTGAGTAAAATATGCCTAATTTTATTTTAATATTAAATATCAAAATATTTACTACAAATTACACCACAAGTGTATTTTATAAAATCCATTATTTCCTCATGTAGTTGTAATGTCAATATATACAACATTGGTACTAAAACGACTACATTCATACATTGTTATTTATACTGAGACAATTTACAATGAAGTTGTTAAGAATAACCCTCAGAAGTGCATATACAATAATACATGGAGTTTGAACCCTACCTGTACGCCATCTAGCTTCATTCCGCCCGACACTTAATTAATAAAATAACTATCTAAGAATTCCAGACATTCGACCAGAAAATCACAAAATAATAATATTTCCCTATATATATTCATTAATTAGTGATATAACTCTCCCCAGAATCTTAAACACACACACACACACACACACACACACACACACACACACACACACACACACACACACACACACACACACACACACACACACACACACACACACACACACACACACACACACACACACACACACACACACACACACACACACACACACACACACACACACACACACACACACACACACACACACACACACACACACACACACACACACACACACACACACACACACACACACACACACACACACACACACTCACACACACACACTATTATCTATATATAAATAGATAATAAGAATAAATATAAACTTTTAAAATAAGAATCTGTGAATTTTCACTATGACCTATTATGGAAGGTAATTTTACTATTGATAAAATTTTATGAATTATCTCCAATTATTCTATATGAGTTCTATGATCTTGTTTGTATCTGTTTGTATGAACTTTAAATAATAATTCAATTTTGTTTCATAATAGAATTTTAAGATGTGACATTTTGTGAAGTCAAATAATTCTCAATTTTATTCTTTGAAGATTTTAATTGTGTTGTAATTTTTTATGAAGTTTTCCCCATTTAAATTTCATGTTTTAATTTGATTTTTGTTGAGTCCTTCATCTGAAAGTAATAGAAATATTATCAGAGTAACTAAGAAAAATCTGTTTATTATTTATGATCACAAAATAGGATGTTTTGAATACCTTAAAAAGAGCAAAAGTAGTGTCAAACTTGGCCAAAAGTGATTGTTATCTATACCAATGTAAATCATTATAATTGTTCAAAACCATTTATTGAAGTTAGATCAATTATTAGAAAATAAATAAATTTAGTTAAGAATGGACTGATAAACGACAGGTATGAAAAGAAGCGAGATATCAAATTGTGTAATTATAATACAAAATAAATTGTTTTTGCAGATAAGTAAAGCAATGGTTAGACGGACAGATCCGCATTAGGACGTGGATTGTGTTATTTATATCAATTTAAATAAAACACACACACACACACACACACTGAGTTATGCTGAAAATAATGTTTGTACTGTTATATTATAAAAATCTGAGCATCATTACGCTATTACATTTAACTTTTTTCTAAATTACCAATTTCAATTTAGATATTTTATTTTTTACTAGTATGCTTTTTACTTATATGTTTTGAAAAGTAAACACAAACATCAATTTTAAAAACGGTATCCTGAGCATACAACAATAAATAATGCAAATCATATAGTTAAAGAGGACAGAAACTAGACAAGTGTACAAAAAGCATAGTTTCCACATTGATGGAGACATTGATATAGATAGTATTATATATATACTAGCACAATTTGCTTAAACTGGTACTTCACAATAGTTTTCTAATTGTAAAACGTTTGAAATGAACTGATAAAAAACAACTTAACACACTTATTTTTTTATTGAGGGACTTACCTCCATTGCATCAACTAAAGTTTCAGTTATCAAGAAAAACTGAAAAAAATGTATAATTGTTTTTGTCTTCATAGTTTGAAACCTACAAGATTGAACAATGTATGATTTAATACAAATGCTTACATTGCTCTAAGTAGTATAAATTCAAGGCAGATTTTATTTTTTAAAACAATAGATAAATTCTCTTGATCAACATTAAGTTGTATATAAATTCCGGTTGTTAACTTGAAAGACATTGTTCTTACAAGATATTGTTCCTTAATCAATTTATTGCGTGAAATCTTATTCAAAGTATAAAATAAAAGAATGTCTGGCGTTTTAGTCACATTATACAATCAATATTACATAGTTGCCAATACTGCGTAGGAATAATTTGAAAATATACAGGAGATTTTGAATGTGGGAAACGTTTTGAATATAAAGGAGACATATTCCTGACCAAGTAATTATCATTGAAGGCATGGGTTCATCACCTTCACCTCAATATGGCTAACAAAACTATCTGTTACCTTCAATATCTCGGTTATGAGCTGCTGGCCCACTCACCATAGAGTCTTGACATGGCTCCAAGCGATTTTCTTCTTTCCAAACAAAATGTCACTTTACTTGCTCTTGTAATAAAAAAAGCATTAAATAATCGTTTTACAATCCTTGAAAAGTATAAATTGGAAAATATACTTTTTTATTGAAAATAGGGTACTTTGTTTAAATAGTATGTGTAAAATTATTCAAATTGCAGTTTTTAATTTATATCTAAGTATGGTTTTTTCTCTCAAAATTTATTTAATAAAACTATCTTCTATTGCTTCCCCCTACCAGTCGTTACTGTCCAAAAGCAAATTTCTTTTAAATGCGACTTGGTACAATGGTTTAAGGCAGCATCAATCTTGAAAATTCGATAAATTTAATGAAATTAATTGGAGTAGATTTTAATTTATTAAAACTTTGGACATTGTTTATTTTCACTTTTTAAAGGAAACCAGCGTTTGTGAATACTTATGGCATGATTTTTGTATATTTGTATGAAACAGTTTGCGTAATGTTTTGTGTATTTTTAATATATCCCTAGTCAGTCTTACCTGGCATGCATCTTTATGTAGTCCATATGCACAAATCATTGAATCTACATCTTTAACAAAGAATTTTTTCACTTTAGTTTTCAAGCATTGTTTACCAGTTAGAACCCTAACATTTGTCTTTAATAAAATATCAGGTGCCCTTCCATCACCGTTTTTAGTGAATTTAGTCGTCCCCAATCCACTTACTTCAGCTAATTTTCCATCAAATGATGTTCGAGTACCTGTAATATATCACCTTTTTTAAATTATTATTTGACAAAGTAAAATATTAATACAAAACAATGTTAATATTTTGAAAAATTGAGAAATATTGCAACCTTGTAAATCTTACATATTCACAGAAATAAACATAATTTTCGTAAATTTGCTTAAATTACAATAACAATTTATTTTCCCCAAAAGTTAGGTGAATTTTTACCAAATATCTTACAGTCGATACTTGGCCAATTAATGTACTTGAGTTGATTTTACTTAATGAATTATTATAATTATAGTATAGCCATACTGCAAAATTAAATATATTATACTGTTTAATTCTCTTAATACTGGAGTTTTACTTTTAGAATTAGTTATTTAAATATTTAAAATATAAAACCTTACAAAGTAAATTAACAATTTAATAAACCAGTATATTAAATCTAAACATTTTAAACAATTGTTATTTTAACAAATCAAATGGGTTAAGTTTCGAAGATTAGATGAGTTTTTTGCTCCTTTAAAGCTAGAAATCAATGTCTGATATTCTGTACTATTACATACATATTTTTTACACCAAGACATAAAATTGATAAGGAGCAAAGTTTATTTCAAAAATACTCTCGCATTATCATGGGAACAGATACTTTATCAGTATTGTTTAAAATACTTTACTTTCTGATATACTTAGTGTACAGATTTATATTTTTTTAAAACAACTAATTAGATTTTTATTTTTTATTATAAATGTTTGCTTAAAAGGTCTTTGTGTAAATATAAGGTAGTCTTTAGAATAATGTCAGTATCTCTATTCACCAAGTTGTCTGGCTGTCTGTGCACTCAACTTCTGTCCAAACGGTTCGATCATTTTAAATGCAATTTGTTATGCAAACATATTTATCAAAAGCCTAAATCTATTTCTTTAAGAAATCAGAACCTTGGGGTATCTTCCATTATTAAAATAAACATTAAACATTATTGGTAAAAAAGTGAAATGGGCCATGGACGCTTTTATCAAGAACAAGATCGCATTAATGCTATTTAGAAGAGTAGGAGGGCTCAAGAACATGGTCAATGGTTGAAGTAGTGCCTTATGCAAGAATTAAAAAAGTCACCACTATTTCAACCCTTGGCCAGGCGCCTGAATCCTTACCCTCCTTTAATCAACGGGACAGCCGTAACGACGCTATTACATCTGCTATACTTTGTTATATATATATATATATATATATATATATATATATAATTTCCTTAGCCTATTTTAAGCTGGCTATGAAAACGCTGTAATAGTGTTTTATTTATTTTAAAATTGGAACCCTATCACGCACTGATATGTAAGTTAGCCTTATCAGTTGTTATGTTTGTGAACCTATCGTTAGAGATCAAGAGACACTAACTTCCAAGGAGTTTAAAAATTACAGAATTCCTTACCTCCAATTGGAG
The DNA here is from genome assembly GCA_963513935.1 of Aphrophora alni. Lineage (NCBI taxonomy): Eukaryota > Metazoa > Arthropoda > Insecta > Hemiptera > Aphrophoridae > Aphrophora > Aphrophora alni. The sequence continues at coordinate 13,787,103 of OY740767.1, read as the reverse complement.
GGGGGGTTCAACTTTAACATGTTTATCTTAAATTTCATATTCAGTTAGGTACTCCATCAAGTTTAAAAATCATGATACGAATGAAACTCAAAACGCTTTTGCCATTAATAAAATATATACATTTTTGTGATAATGTGTGTAGATTGTTTATTTAAGTACTTTCAATATATGGTTTTCAGTTTAAAGCTTATGGTACAAATAGAATGAAAATATATTTTTAGAATGGCCATGCAGAATCAATCGTTGTACTCTGAAGAAGACTAAGTCTAAAAATATCAGATGATATTTCTATTGGTCCTTAAAAATATGTTTTAAAAATCAAAATTACCTTTATTTGGTAGACATATAGGTTTGATGTGCCTGTTAAAATTATTCTGTTTATCAACTTTCAAAAGTGCAAGGTCTCTTATATCATGCTTTCCAATTGTTTTAAATTGTGGATGAACAGTTCTTGTTATCACTTTATATTCCATCTCTGTTCCCCTATTCATTTTTAAACTTTCATAGACACCAAGGTAAACTTTCAAGCTTGAAATCTGTAATCTTGACACACAAATTTATTACTAAACATTAAGTCAAGGATGAAGGACATTTATAACTCAATAAATGGTTTTAATTTCAGTTTTAATTAGGAATAGACTTGTGACAAAATAATTTAAGCCTAAAAGAACAAAGTGATATTCAAGAATAATTTTAAATATTGAATTTTATTTTTCCATCACTTTGAAAATCATTTTAAAACCAATTTTCATCAATATCAGTGTACAATATATTCAAAAGAGTTAAAACAATTTGACTGTCATTTGAATATTTTTTGAATACAAATTAATTTATTATAATTACTGCCAGCAGGTTACTGAAATAAAATAAATGTTACATTTAGCGTATGGTAACCATATTTAACGGTAAAAAAATCTATTACTCTTACCTACCAATGTTAATTTGTGGTAAAACTGATTATTATAAATCCTAATCTTAAAGATACAAATACATCAAATTAAAAGTCATATTATTATGTAATATTGGATGTTATTATTTGGAATAGGTTTTAGATTTTGGGAATATTAGAAATTTTTTTATTTGATTTTTTTTATATTGGTATGATGACGTAAATTGATTCTTGTTATAACTTATAACTATTCCAATAAGTAACAGTTTATATTGAAATATTTGAGTGTTGCCTGTTGCATTTCTGTTTATTATCAATCCTATTAAATGTAAAAAGTAAAAGGTAAAAAATATTATATTACCTGGATAGTCTGTTGTTAAAAAAAATTAAGACATGTCTCGGGATTTATTGTACCAAATTATATAAAAATGTTGAATGATTATTTGTGCTAGAACGAACAATATTTTGTTAACGTCTTCAAGTCATCATAAGAGGATAAATATACGTCGTATCGTTTCGTATGAAGCTGGAAAACAATCAGGAAGAAAGGGGCTTCAAAATGAGATCATCAAAAAGAAAATCGAACGAAGCGAACGAGAGTTATGAAGAATTGAGGTAATCAACAGTCAAAATTCAAGATTTTCAGGAACAGACACGTGTTTAATGTCGCGCGCAGAAGGGACTCTCGCCACTAGGAAGGGGAAGATTGCCAACCCGAGCACAATTTAACAACAAACAATTATATATATATATATATATATATATATATATATATATATATATATATATATATATATATAATTTATTGGCGAAGCGTAAAGGTATGAGTTGGCTAATAAACTAATTTACTTGTCGTGTCTTGTATTCAACTTTATCTTTTATAAAAAACCTATAACGAATTTTTAAAAACAATAAGGTAAAAATTAGCTTTACATTCATTCTACCTTAATGTTTAATTATCTTAGAACATAAACATAAAATTTGAGCGCAGGTAGAACTGATATAGTTTATGAAACATATAAGTTCGGCGGTAATGATATTATTTAGAAGTTAAATTGAATATTTTGACCTGAAATTTGTGGTGTTGTTTCTAGTCAGTACAAGTTTATTTTTTCCGGAATAACAACAATATTTAATAATTAGTTTTAACAATACAACAATTTGTTCATATTTGTCAGTTTTTATTGTTTATATTTTAATGAAATTGATAAATCTATCAGATTTTATAGCTCATAACTAACATTTTAACACCGGTTTCAATAAAATCCGTTCATTAGATCCTGAGATAGTAAACAAAAAACTATAAAATTGTCTCTTTTACAACTTTAATTGTTATATTTCGAACATTTCCTCCGTTATGTAATGAAACTTTATACTTGTTATACCCCCTCCCCCTTCACAAAAAAGGATAATATAAATGTAACGTCCTGAAACAAACACTTTACTATTATAATTAGACTCGTTAGTTGTCAAGGTCGTTGTCTTGATAATCTTAACAGTCGACTGTTATTCATAACTTTCTGAGTCGGAACTGAAGCTAAACAGTAGAATAAATTTTAATATTTCTATTACATTGTACTTAACTACTTTATAAATAAATTATTTTGTTTAATTAAACTATTTTGAAATAAATATTATAACAAGAAACCATTTTGTCTGAATGGATGTTATATTGTCTCCTTATAACTTGTTATAAACCATTTTTATACCTTTAATTATAAACGAAGAAAATAATTTGAATCATTCAGTTTATTTGTTGGTGACAATAAGTCTGAAATACAAAGAATCACGTAGGAAATAACATCTTTGATTTACTTGATAACTAACTTGATATTTACTTTGATAAAAGTTCTCGTTAGTGGTATTTTCTGTTACCATGACACTGCAGACAGGCAATGTAAACAAGTTGACATAAAAGGAGCTTTTCGATTTGTAAGATTCATTATTATATTTAATGTTTACAAATGATACAACATTCAATCCTAATGATCTGATGGACTGTTGTGGAAATTTGTAAACAAATATATTGCTGATAAATAAGTGCATCAAATTCTTATATATTGCTACAGCGATTTAAGAGAGTTTCAAAGGTTACATATTCAATTAAATCTCTACATGCCTATCTTTGTACAACGAGATTGGCCTCGTCTTTGTTATCCTAAGAATCAGACGTAATACAATTAAGGTTATATTTAGAGTGTTTGTTTTTCAAATTAAATTCAAAATTAATTTTTAATATAAATAAAAAACACAAAAGATCTGAATAGAACAATTTTAACTGTGTATCACATATTGTAGTTGAGTTTGTTAAGATGAACAAGAAACATATGCAATGAATGTGTTACTTAAACTATAAAATATTGAATTATACATTCTTTAATCGTTGACAGAAAATTAAAAGTGTCACAGGCACAAAAAGTAAATAATAAAAATTAACAGTCTGTTATTTGATAATAAGATGTTTTCAGGGACCGTAGGTACAACCAAGAATGCTTATAATTTCATCGATTGCCTTGTATACAGATAAGACAATAAATCCTGCATATTTCAAACTTTGCATTTATAATCATTGCGTTGTCCCACATATAGGATAAAATAGAGGTAATAAAATAATGACCATAGGGTAATTCTTCGTTTTCTAGCTATCCACTATTTTTTTTTACAAAATACTTATTATTTTTGGATGTAGGAAATATATTGAACTCAAATTTTGTATACATATTTGATATATCATTTTTTACCCATGTACCAAAACCAAAACGTCTTTTCATCTATTTTAAAATTAGTTTTTGACGTAAGTCGTTATTGTAATTTCAACATAAGAATGAATAATACATGACTAAATTTGATATTGAATTTACGTATCCAGGTATTTTTTTGGATATATATAATATTGAATTTTTTTAGAAGGTAAATTACATCCACTTAAAAATTTCAAAACTCAATTATGTTAACCTGTCTCTCTTCATAAGTTTATATATAATATCCTAAATTTAAAAGTAGAATTCATTGAAAATGGTACAGTACCAAACCTAACCTTAAAATTAAAAATAATTTCGTCATACATTACTTTTATTGCCAAAATTGTAGTTTCGGATTTTAAATCTCAATAAATGTTTTTCGCTCAGTTTCAAGGCTCAACAGGTTTAAGTCATTGTCATATCTGTGTTCATGAAACTCTTTCTTTGTGAAGTATTTTTTTCAAACTTAAATAGAATTACGAAGCTAGAGCTGATAAATCGACAAGAAAACATCAATATAAATGGAAAAATTATGATACTCAGTAAACATGAATTAAGTTTGGTTTGCTTGTCAAGTTTGTGTGTGTAACATCTTCAACTTGTTTATAAGAAATTACCACACCTTATGTCTACTTTGAAAATTGTTTATTTAAATTTTTTTCTTCTGTTTATATCTTATAATAATTAGACTAATAAAGACTGGAAATAGTTTAACAGAAAGAAAAATATACCGATGTTGATTCCTCAAATAAAGATTCACTCGCATCAGACCACTCAGTTATAATGGCACTTTGTTTCCAAATATACTTTCAATTAAAAAATTCACCAGAAAAACGTACTTTAAAATTGTTATTTGTATAACCTAAAAATTGCAGCCCTTGTTAGAATTCAATCCAATATAAAATATTCCACTCGTGTTGTTTCACAGCCGTAATTACTGGTTGCATAGTCTTTTCACCACTCAGGTGTGAATTCACACCAATCACGTTGCGATTCAGTGATTCACATCAAAGCTAACTTTGTATCGCCAGGATCCACGTGTTTACTATTATTAGAACGAAACAAACTGTTGGCTTAACTTGTCTGCGAATAAATTGATGAGGGACATCATGTTAAACACACATAGGAAACTATAAAACTTACTTCGTTTGACATCAATAGTGGAACTGTTTTTCTTCTTTATTGTTACACTACAGCTGTTTGAGGATAAATGCCATCATCAGCTGTTTATCACAAGTTAAAAAAATAATTAATACGTACAACACAATATTCACCAAAAACTAATACAAATTCTTATCTTATATGAGGCCATATTTGTCAAGACTGTTGGTTTAACATAGAATTAAAAAATTTACAAGTGTTTTTTTGAATAATGTGTTGAGTGTTTTAATTCATTTTTAACTTGTGATGAGCACCTGATGATGGGATTTATCCTGAAACCGATGTAATGTACCAATAAATTTGTAATAGTAGCTCTTTTATTGACGTCAAATTAAATAAGTTTTATAGTTATTAAATAAGTAGTTCATTAGACAGAAATTTCATAATAACACAAGAATATTATTCCACAAAGAGAATCATTGGATATTTATATACATTGCTATTTGAACAATTAAGGTGAGGGGGAAGGATACTACTATCCTAGTAGATTATTACTTCACTAAGAACACAGTTACTACAATTGCTATTACATTATTACCATTCATAGTAAAACAATACATAAATATTTTAGACTATTATTAATATTAAATTAAGCAAAAAGCTTTTATGGCTCTTAGTGGGTTTATAAATAACTAGTATACAATGCTTTACGATGTACAACTTTATATAAATGCTTTTGAATGAGAAGAGAGTATACTTATGTCTAGTATAGTATTACCAGACTGTACTGATCAGTTGTAAATAATGGAAACGTTTTGATAAGTTTTAAGCAAATTATAGAAGAGAAACGTGAATTGTTTTACATTGTAAAGTTCAAAATGGAACGAACTATTGATATACAGTAAAGTAAATCTTTTTTTTTATCATGAAACTTAATATAAAATCAAATTTTAAAATTATTGTATTTCAACCATTCAGAATTACACAGCGGTTTATATCATCTTAACTCTTAAACATTGTTTTACATAAAGAGTTATCAGCTTAAAACCAAAACTAAACTCCTAATAACAAAAAAATTTGAATTAATAAAATTTCCCTAATAGTACTAAAGGAATTGTTGTAATTTTGTTGTTGTTATTATTTATTTGAGAGTTCTAGGTCCTATTTTACACAGTATATAATAAAAATATCAGTTTACAAATTTCTCTCCGGATTATAATTTCAACAACTTTTCGTGACACTTTCATAAATAGTTTCAATTTTAAAAATAAAATAATATCTTAAAATTTAATTTGATACAGAATCATTTTAAAAACATTTTTCACTCGAATATTTTAACTTACACTCTGGAGGGTCCTTTTTGAGTTGGGGGAATTACTACTAGTAGATAAATTATTCACACACTGCGTAATAAAAGGCCTGGACCAGTTCATTAACTATAAAATCAAAATGGATAGAAAAAAGATATTTTATATGTGCCTTCTTATGATAAAAACTACTTTGTGGCAAATGAGACTTCTTTACCTGTTCCCCAAAAATGAAGTAAATAAAAATAGCAGTTTCTAATATCTCCATTTTAGATATGAACTAGATAACGACCTGTAATTTACACAGTTTTATTTGAATCAATAAGCCCGTTAACATGAGGAGTCACCCGGTAGGGTTTTCCATTTAAGACTATGGAGTTGCCTCCGAAAATCCCCATTTTTGGGATACAGGTAAAAATGTCTCATTTCCAAAAAAGTATTTTTTTATCACCATGATGCACATACAGAATATCTTTTTGGGGTTTTAAGTTATTGAACCCGTCCGGGATTTTTGGGAGACACTGTATAAGGAGTAAATACAGGGTTTTTCCTCAATGAAATGAAACCTTTTCTATTTAATTTGAATTATAATGTTAGTTTTTTACTTATCAAATTCATCACAAAAGATGGGAATTTTTAATTAATGCATTATTTTTAACTTTGAAATTGTCGTTCATTTTCATCTATACACTCTTTAATACGACTACTTCGATGTACATTATAAAGCTGTTTCCTTTAAATAACAGCTAATTTCTCTGCAATTCTTCTTACCTTCGGCTTTTCTGTGTTGCGAGCTTTACTGAATACAATTTACGTTTCAGGTATATACACAGGAAAAATAATCTTGAGTTTATAAAGTCAGGGGTCCGTGCCAAAGCAAAATATGAAACGTTCAGAAAAAATGTCTCGCAAAGCTTCCGAAATTATCCCAACTGTATGGATGTGTAGAACCATCCCGTTGGAGCCAATATTCCACTAGTTCCAGTTCTTAAATTTCAAGGAGATAATTTACAATCATATCTCTGTAACGTTCTATAGTGACGGTAGCTGCGATGTCATTGTCGTACTCAAAGAATATTCTCCCAATATCCTAAATGACGACATTGGGCACCTAACAGTTACTAGTAGAATGGAGAGGACTTTTTTAAACGGTAAGTACCAATAACGGTAGTTTTGACGGTTTACGTCATCATTTACTTAAAGATGTTCTTCGTCACTAATTAAAAGACACAGTTTATTTTAGGTCAAAACATTATTCACAAAAGATGACGCGATTATTTTTATAATTAATTATTACTCAGTTGTATGAATGTAAAGACAGTGAGTGCAACATTGGAAAACTGAAAGCGCAGGCAAATTGATGTCAAAGATATTTTTCGGAACGCTGTGGACTCTGTTCAACAGAAACTCCCACACGTTCTGTATTCTCTGGCGTTATTGCGGTGCGAGGAAGACTTGAACATTTACAGTCAATTACTGAACCGGTAAAACGAACCTTGTTAACCCATAACATTATTGTCGTTCAAGCTCCAGCCATCCATCTCTAAGCAAGTTTCTTGATCTGATCAAAATTTCCACTTTTGCATTCCAGTTCAGCGATGAGCAGGGTTGCCAATAGATTTCAATACCAATAAAATTGTTCAGTTTAATGTGAATCATCCGGTGTAAATTATTTAAAAAGTGTGTAATTGTTTTCCACTATGTGTAAAAATAGTTTATTTACATATCGTAGTAAAGCAAAGTTGTAGGAAATGTTCATGTTTATATGTTAATATACAGTCTGTTTGAACGTTTGCAGAAGATAGAATCAAAAAGGAAAACTAAAGTGAGGGCGTTATATCGTATAAATATGTACTGGAACAGTATTAAAACTATTAAATTCTTGACCTAGAACACACCTTTACAATTAATTGTTTCACACTAGCACTAGACTATCGTTATTACTACATTTAGTTTTACATTCTATAGTTTATATAGATTTATATACTGTATACTCATTAAGTTTATAATTAATTGTTAGCAGTAACATTAATGTTTAAAATTAACATTCGAAGCAAGAACAAATTGTATTAAAACATTTTGCAGCTTTTTATTTATTGCAGGTAGTTTATTAATATGCAAATTAATTATTTACAGATAATAGAAAGTGTGCAATCTACTCTGTTTTATTGTGTCTGCTTAAATGTAATATACACTGTTTATACTTAAAAAGAAATTTACACGACTGCGAAATATTTCACTTTAATTAAAACTCTTTCCAGCAGTTATTAAACAAACAAAGCAAGATATTTTATAACTAGTTTATAACAACAATAATTAGATGTTTTTTATGTATTAAAATTAATTGTATAGAAATACTTTTGTTGAGAATTTATTCGTTGGATTTTAATGACACGTGAAAATGTATCTATTAAAAGAGTCTGTTAGTGAGAAATAGGGTTAAAAAATATTCAGACATATGCGTTGTTTTATTAATTGTATTTTTGAACAATGCAACTATGAAAACTAGTTCAAATGTCTTTTACTTACATAGATTTATATTTTTATGGAACAACTAAGTATACAAATCAGATTCCTAGTCGAAAGGAAGAATATTCCACCTCGCCAGAAGAAAATGTTACAAGATTCACTAAAAATATATCACAGTCTGCTATTTGCATTACATAATTTAGTTATTTTATAGCACACGACTGTTTCAGTTCAAATAAAGATTCCCACCCCAAAATTATTTACAAATGTTTATGGACATTAATACGTTGTTTTTATACATTTTCCATCTATTTTATAAGTTTCATTGCAGGACACAGTGTATTTCTCTCTCAAGTTAACTTAATTAATTAACACGAAACAGTTGTCAACATATAATCATTAAATAGCTCATAGTTTCCTGTCAAGAGAGAGTTTGTCGATGTTTGGAGTTGATATTTACACAATTATCTAATCATATAAACTCTGTATACAACTAACTTTATAATATGGAGTTTATACATGACATGACAATGAAATGCCAATTGCAGACCCATCCAGATCAACAATGAGCTTCAACTTGTGTCTTTACATTTATAATGATACTATTGTCTTCTGTGGAAAATATCATTGATATTCAGTTTTATTTAATCTCGTTTTTTTCTTTATTTTAATTAACAATTAATTACTGAATCAACCTGTAGAGAGAAGTGGGACATTCATCAGCTGTGTAAAACAAATGAAAGTTTCAGGAACTACTAGCTATTATGAAAAAGTTGGGTCGACACACAAACCGATATCCAGTTTTACTACAGAAGTTTGCTAGTTTATGTTTTTCTCTTGATATTTAAAAGTGGAAAAACTCTCAGTGAACCATGTACTGTGAGTTTGAAGTTTAAAACTTAATTAGCTACGAGGAACTTGAACGGCCGGCGTACCTTGACTAGACCACACTCATTATGATATGTGCAGGGAGCAATATACCACTAGCACACCCCTACCACCATAAAACCTTTCCTCAACACATGCTCCCAGACGTCGAAACATCTGGATATGCTGAGCATGTTCCCATGGTACTCTTGTCGGCATGGTTCTCCAAGCCACGTTTGATGAGTCACCGACGGATTGCCTACACGATGCCCTCCCCCCACAACATCATCTAGCGAGGGTAGTGCCCGTTACCATCTTACATGGGATAGGGTAGCAAACCAGCCAAAGCTGGAAGTTGTATATGTATTAGTTACCTTTTTTAGTAGTCAGAGTAATTCTTATTTTGTTGTAGAAACACTACAGCGCTGTTTTGCCGTTCACAGCCGGCTTCTACAAGCCGTAGTGTTTGTACAACAAAATAAGAATTGCTCTGACTACTAAAAAAGGTAACATATATATATGTACATCAGCAATTCGTAAAAAGCGAATAAAGTTTATAGTTTTACATAAGATTATAAAGAATATAATAACTGGAAGTTTTGTTTGCTTAGGCTAAAATCGTGGGGTGTAGTGCACAACCTGGATTCTAGAAAGCTTATTTTCTCCTAGAACTCGTGTTAACAAGCTCCTCCAAGCAACGTGTGATATACGTCACGAGTTCATGGCGACGCCCGTTATCCACCATCGTCGGATAGGGTATCTCACCATCCGGTGCTGGCTTTCCCCCGGATTTAATGGTAGTACCATGAGGTACTCAGTGAATTACTGAATCAATATTTAGAAAAATCTATTATCTTCCCTTCTGAGTCGATCTTCCAAACCATTCTAGCTTCGTAATTAAAATAACTCTTTTGACCGCCATATTGTTTTAGGTGGTCAATATTTAAATATTTTTATCTCAGAGTGAGCTTTAAAATGAGTTGTCACAAGCTTATATAGCATATCGCTTCCACCAACCCCACAATTAAAATAACCTAGATTTTATAGTTTTGCGTTTTGCAAACATTGAAGATAGCAAGTGCTGTTAAAATTAGCTAACAAAACAGTAACTTGTTGAAAATTTTACTTCTGTTTGGTTGGCTTAATTGCTATACTTTTATTATTATTCTTCTATAAATATTGTATTATTATTATTTTCCTTGAACAAATTAATATTCAGAAACATTAAACAACTTCAATATTTCAATTATAGCTACAAGTTGTGGTCGTGTATATCTGTATGTATCTAACGAACAAAATTTGGTGAAATTACATCCAATTTCGTAAATATGTTTTTCTTATACTGGTTTGAAACTATGTTTTAAACAAAACAAATCTAAAGATAAGCATTTGGTGTTTGTTTCGTTAAAAAAAAAAGCCCTTGGTCTATTACCAATTGATTTTATACAATTTTACATATATGCTGAGTTCATGCTGTTAAATATTCGCATAGTTTCAAGATCGAGCTACCACGAAATTAGCGATGTATATAATTTAAAAGCAACCCTGTGGAGTAGTTCATTTTTGTGTGTATGATAGGGCTGGTTAAGTACGATGATGTCAAAGTGTATGATATTAGTAAATATAGATAATAGCAAAATATAAATAACTCAGATATTTCCATGAAGGTATATTAGCTTGTTGTACCAGTTAAAACACTGGAGGCTGGATAACCTACCAATGAATACGCCTTCAATTTGCAATGTAGATAACCTATAATACTTCTGTGTAAATCAGATAATATTCAAAAGAAGGCACGCTTAAGTATTGCTAGTTGATTAAATTATAAATTTATATACCATTTACTTATAAAATTATACGTGTATTATTTTAATTATTCCCATAAAGAACTGAATTACATAATTCACAGTGAATAATGACAATACGAAAATTCTTATATAGCTTTAGTGAGTTTTATAAATGGGCGCAAAACATGTTGCGATGTAACCATTTTCTAACGCTTTATTATTAAAATAAAGTTTCTTACATTGTTTCCGTCAAGTGACCTCTTTTTTGTGTTAGTGGCGCGTTTCGGGACTTTTATTACCATCTTCAGATACAAATAAAACAAGGTAAGACACTTTATTTTAACTAATAGTGACCTGGATACTGAACATGAATTCTTTATTATTATATTTATTACATAAATCAAAACATTAACACAAAAAAATTCCTCACGTTTTTTAAAACGTTAAAATTGTCATAAAACCTAGCTTACATAAAATATTTAGTTTTATAATAACTTAACTTAAGGTGCAGCATGATACATCTCGTTAAACACATTTTATGTATCCCAAAATAATAATGGGTACCTTCTGAAAAATAATATACTTATTCAATGTAGTATTGAGAACCTACTACTCAACAAATTTTAGTTTATTCCATTAGTGAGATAAGACTTTTCCTGGAATTATTCATATGTGATTTAACGAGGTTTTTTTAAACTTGATTTTAAACTCTAGCTCCGTTTCTTATAAATACATCGTATATAAGAAGGTTGTTGATTTGGTGTAAAACTAATGGCAGTGACAGACGCTCTGGCTATGAATAACTAAACTAAACAACAAGACTGGTTCACCTACAATAAAGTAATTTCATTGGTTTGCATTGTTTAAATTTTATCCTTCTTTCCTTTGATCAAACAAGTGATTCTCTCTTCCACGTCACTTTCAATATTAATTCAAATTTTAGTATAGAAAGCTGAGGTTTCTTTCACGTTTTCAATTTATTACCAGTTTTGAAACGTAAAAGCAGTATTTCTCTGTTGGAGAACAGCGTATTATCTCGCTTCAGTTTAGATTGGTGAACCGTCAAAGGTTACAAAAGTTGAAAGTATTCATTTTTCCACGAGGTACTCCTCCGTCATCATTAGTTGAGAATAAACGTTAAGCAACAAAATGAAGGGAAATCGTTTTTCTGTTATGATAGTTTACCAAAAAAGTGTATATCAAGTTTTTTCTTTTTTTTTAATGTCTAATCATGGTGTCATTTATGTCAACGAGCTTACTTTAGAATACATTGTAATCTCAATGATGTTTTCAGCTGATTTATCAGTGTACTTTGAAACTTCGACAGCTTACTCTGTCGTTGGACAATCAACTTTTCTGGACCACATCAAGTAAGTTCGATACAATGGGGGGGGGGGAATTCGTCCCTTCAATTTATTTGTTGTGTTAATATATCAAATAAATATGTGTACTATATCACAATAATTATATTTAAATGTTTAATCAGGATGTCACCATCGGAATAGATATATTCAGTTAATTTTTCTTGACAGCCAAATTATCTTATGTGTATTGGTATCACATCTGTGAAAGCGGTCGAATTACCAAAGAAACAAGTGAGTGACCTCTTCTCTGGTGATCTGAAGTATTGTGAATCTACTCTCAAAACTTGTTAAAATATTTGTTCAGTATTATATTTATTATTCATAATCTAAACAACAATAAGCATAGGGCGTAACCTATACTGCTGGATTTCAATAAAAATTTGGATAAAATGGAAGTGATAAACGTTAGGCAGTTGTGAACCTCCCTCGGACGGAAAATATCTCGTTCACTGATAACACAATATTCCATTTTATTTACGAGGTACCTATTCCATTTTCATATATCAGTTATGATCATTATAATTATCTCATAACAATAATAAGCAAAACAAAAATATATAACTTATAACTCGGAGAGGTGAAGAGAACTATTACAATTAATAAAAATTTGCTTCACGATTTAAATATGAGATGATACAAAACAGTATAACAGTATTCATTTAAATGACGTTGTAATTTAATTGAATATGATTTGTTGAATTCTATGTTCCATAGAAAGAAACATCTGTGTATATAAAAGGAAATTAAAATATTGTTCTTTATTTCACTGTTAAAAAAATACTATTAAATAAACAAAATATATGCTTGAATATTTTTGAATCATAATCGTCATTTTGACAGAATATTATTTTAAAGCATTATATGTTCCGTCATTTATTCAGTATGATATGTAAATTCATATTTATTATTTCAACGGAAATAAGTGTTAATAAGTTTATACAGAATGTATAGAATAAAAATATTATTGTTACAAACTAGCTATAATATATTTTGCTTTGTTAATTACTACAGGAGAGAGATTTCATTCAAGTAAAGTAGAGAGCATTTGTTGTATAAAATTATTTTTAACTATGAACCGTGCATATTACATAGCAGACATATTAAAACAAAGTATATTGTGTACTTTCCATTATCTGTAAATTAATTAACATAATAATAAATTACCTGCATTAAGTAAATAGCAGTTTTAGTGTAATATGTTCTCATTTCGCCTTTTAATTTTAGGTAATAATATTAATTAAAAACGTAACAAGTTTGTATTTTGATATTTGAACTAAATAAAACGTAGTAAATAACTTATGGGTGAATTTGTCATACCCGGGTTTTCTAGGTCAAGTGTTTTATTGTGTAGTCTACTTAGGTAAAATAATAGACGTACCTGGAACTGTTCAAAATTGTAGACAAACCATCGTGTATATATTGCATATATGAAGTGAATGGTGCTTATTACAACTGGTTTAGCCGCGATAAAGAGGTTAAAGTAAGACAAACTCTGAGATTAAGAATCGAGTCAAATATCAGTACTGTAGTCCAGATATAATCAACACAGAACTAGGATATTGTAACAAATATTTCATCAATTTTTCTTTTCACGTATAAATTGATATTACTCCTAAACGGTTTGAGATTTCAAAGTGATTTTTCGAGGGGTCGTTCTACCTTCGATTCTGAATCTTATGATGTGCGAATTGGTATTGAAAAGGTTAAAAAAGTCCCAAAAAAGGGAAAAAATAATATAATTATTACATATTTTGAAACTCTAACAGCGCACCGTGGTTCTAATTTTAATTCTGCTCCCATTAAGATATGTAAACATACAAATGTCAAAAACTCATTATACGGCGTTAAAAAATGTCAAAGGTAGCCTCCCAACGGTTTTACAAAACTGGAATATTGACTGTTTTCTCTAACTAATTTCTCGAAAACTACAAACGTTTTTTTTTAATTTGAAAAAAACCACAGGAAAATAGGAAATTTCACCTTCCTTTTTTAAAAATTATGTATCAATCGGATTTAGTAGTTACCAAGTTATGAGCATATTAAAAAGTGCTTGCAAGTGGGGAAACAGATTTTCAACTTTTCATTCCACGGATAAATTAATATTTTTCCTAAACGGTTTGAGAATTCAAAGGGTATTTGCAGTGATTGTAGAATTGCAATTATACGTCTTTTGATGCCCCAGTCATAGGTTTAAAAAATGTTGATCCTTTTCAAAAAAAATATAAACACCAATTCCTCCTAAACCTTTTACGATTTTAAAGTGATTTTTCAAGAGATCGATCTTCCTTCGATTCTGAATCTTATGATCTGCATATCATTGGTATAATAAAAGTTGATAATAAAAAAAAAAGTGTAGTGAAATTCATAAAATTAGTAGATATTTTGAAATAGCACACCGTGGTTCAAATTTTAATTCTGCTCCTATTAAGATATTTAAACCTACAATATCAAAAGTTTGTGGTAACAATCTTTTCTTTATAACAGAACACAGCCAGTTAATGTTCCAGGGAGCCAGTTTAAACTAACCCAGCTGAGATATGGGGTCCCTCAAGGATCAGTTCCATGTCGGTGTTGTTTTTAATAATGACCTATCATCTTCAGTGTATACAGACAGTATAATTCAATTTGCTGATGAAACAACTTTAAGTCCCTAAGCAGACTCAATTCAAAATTTAAAGCATAAGGCTTTTCTACAAATCAATGTTACAAGCCAATACTTTGCTAAAAATATTTTGACCATAAATTCAAATAAATCACATTACATATTTTTTAAAATTTAAAATATAGCTCAAACCAGGCAACAAGTGTCTTGCTCAATGAGAGTGTACTCGAAGAGGTCAACAGACAAATGTTTTTAGGGTTTCGTATTTACAAGTTGATCACATATCAAATATTTGTGCTAGATTAGGTAAGGGAATATATATACTTAGAAAATTGACTTTGTATTGCTATCATGCGATTCTACTATGGTCTTTTATATCCGCATCTGAAAAGTGGAATCCTCCTTTGGGAAGATAAGTTAGTTTGGAATATGCGAAGAGTTTTTATCCTGCAAAAAAAAAGAAAAATCTCGAATGCTTATAATAGGTCTTTAAAACAGCTGAGTCATCTAGGGTTGTGTTTAAAGAGTTTGAAGTTCATATACTCCCTATTATATACGTATATACTTCAAGTGATACTCTACTACAGTTTCAAAACTGAGTATATCCGAAATAATGATATACTTAGCACGAGACAAACCAGTAATTATCGTGCTGGACAGCATAGATCGAATTTATATACCAAACGTTCTTCCCAGAACGGTCTTAGACTGATAAATAATACCCCAAAGAGCATTAAAAACCATCAGAATTTTTGTTTTACCATTTAAAAACAACCTTAGACAACTACTATTGTCCAGATCATTTTACTCTATGGAGAATTGTGTGCACTGTATGCCGGGGTTTTGACATGATGAACTTGGTCTCGTTCTCTCCTTTGTATTTAAATTGTTGTAATTATACTTAAATGTGTCTGTATTGTGTACGTTAATATTAATTTCCGTTTGTCGGTCACTATTGTGTTGTTTTATGGTTAATTTATTATTGGAATTATTTTGTGAAATGTTGTTTTGCATATTGTATTTTGTCTAGTGTGTATTGACTGACTATTGGACAGTTTTTGTTGATTTAGTTGTTGAATTGTTTGTGTAATATTTGAAATTGACTATGCCTATAAAATTGTTTTTGTTTACGGCCATAAAATAAACAAATAAAATGTTTTGTTTGTAAACTGGTTATTAAGTCGAAGCCATGAATTTGAATAAAACTATAATTGATTTATAAAATTTCTTTGCATGTAAACAGACTTGTTCACATATAAAAACTTTGAAGAAACTATGCTTTTGATACTCATTATTGAATAGTTTTACTCACCTTTGTATCAGTAATTCACAGAAGACGCAAAATAATGTATACTATAATTTTTGTGTTAAAGTTACTTGATAATGATAGATTGTTCATAATAATATGATCTAATCGAACATCATAATTTGTGTATATAAAATCTATAGTCATCAGGCATGAGGAGTCATTTTTTTTTCATAAGTTAAATTTTTTTCAATTTTTTTTTAAATTTACTTTTATTTTCCAACATGACCCTAGGCTAAAACGCTATCTTGGTATTTTTCTCTTTAGTTTTACACTTGATAACGAGAGTTGATTTCAATTCTCGAAACGTCGTGTATTAATTTTATATACACAAATGACGCCAAATATCCGATTAATAATATACAATCATGTGCTGTTCTCTGAAGGTAATATTGATTGAATTTGCTTTTCATATGGCAATATTTGTGGTTACTCTGATGATATTTTAAAATACTGCACATGTGGTTGTTTGTCATTCAAGTGTCAAAGCCATACAGGTTATATTACACAATGAAATTAATTTGTTTTGATATCTATGTGAGCTGCGATCTCAAATAATTCAGAAGTGTAACAGTTAAAATTAAATGATATAAAATACTTGAAACCTTGGCTTTTTTTTAAATGAAAACTTTTGAAGTATTCTTTGTTGGTGTTCGAGTATACAATGACACTGATTGGTCTAGATCTAGTGTAATTAGTTAGGTTAGGTTAGGGTTCGTTGATCATGTCTGACTATTATTATTAATCAATTGTATCCATGAGAAATACGTCTCTGAAGTTATTTAATGAAATTAAGAGGAGACGATAAAAATGTGATGATTTCGTACAAATTTTAATTATTAAACCCAAAACTTCTCAAATAAATCTAACACAAATGATTGTAACATGACAGAGCAAAAATTTTGTTATCACTTTTGCATAGTTGTTTTATATTTTGAACTCCTTTAAATATATATTATTTTTGGAGTGACGATATCTGGATACTTGTCACTTTGTCTCTATTTCAATTTAATCCAACCAGTAGAAAACAAATTTATAATTATAATTACTTCAATCTAAAGTTTCAAGCTTGGAAGATAAAAACCAACAAATAACATCTTCACGTAAAATATAATTCAAATAACTGTTCGAATAAATAACTCGACAAATATAATTTTAACCGGTACAGTAGACTTCAATACATTTTAAAATAGGATGATATTAAACAAAAATTATTAAACCAGCCGAAAACAAAATTTAACATACTCGTATATAATTAGACATGACAACTATATTCGCCAATTGTTTTCCTTCTCTTACTTATCTGAACGGTATTAAACTTCCATACCCCAATAGCCCATGACACTCTAAATTCGAATAGATCAATAGGTTTTGGGTCAATAACCTAATCTAACATAACCTAACCTAACCTAAATTGAAATTGATCAATAGGTTATGAGTTAATAACCTAACCTGACCTAAGTTCCAATTAATCAATAGGTGGTGGGTCAATAACCTAACCTAATATAAATTTTAATCTACAAAATAGGTGTTGGGTCAATAACCTAACCTAACATACATTCGAATTGATCAATAGGTGTTGGGTAAACAACCTAAGCTAACCTAACCTAAATTCGAATTTATTTATAGCTGTTGGGTCAATAAGAACCAGATATTTGCAAAACTAAAATATGAAACAAATAGAAGAAACTTTAAAACTATTTCTCCATTGAAAACTGTTTAAATCTTTTTATAAAAATTACAATCTAGAAGACGAGAGGAAATATTCCAGGAAAACACATTTTGACAAATAAATATGTTTATTAAATATTATTACATTTAGCAATATATATATATATATATATATATATATATATATATATATATATATATATATATATATATATATATATATATCTACTTTTCACATTTGGTGTTCCATTTGAAATGTATATTATTAATTATTTATGTGTAACATTTAATAATTTCACTGAATGTACAGCTGGAATAAAAAGTACAATATTGGCATACAAACATATTACAAACCTACCTAAGTTATTATTGTGGTTAGTATATTTCTTAATTTGTAAATTAAAAGTCAAATAAAAATTAATTTAAAAATAATTGTTTTGGTTTTTGATGGTTTTATTTACAAAACTATGCCAGATTCAAAATGAACACCAGAAATTCTGAAATATTTTGTTTTTCATAATGGTTTATTTTGTTGAAAATTATAAATGGTGCGCATTCCTTTATTTTTACCAGTAACCAAAAAATCAAATTTAATCAGAATTCTTTAAAGTACCTACGTCACATAAAATGTAAACAACGACTAATATTATTGAGCTACTACTTGGCAATAGCTCTAAATTTCCCTTATTAATATTAATATATGTACACAATTTGTTCTAAAATTGAATTATTTCCTATGACATCAAAATTGCACCAATATATAAAATGAACTAACCAAAGTCTTTATATCGACCTATTTACAATTTTTTTTCTCGTTTGTCTTCTAAATAAGAAAATCTATTAAGTGATCACATGATTCTTCGAAAACATCTACACAAAATTAATGACCCTTAAATTAAATATTGTTGATAGCTTATTTTTTTTAAACTCAATAAATTAAAAATTATGTATTGTAAAAGTAGACCTCGGAAATATAAAGAATATTTATTTCTATTTTCAAATGTGAGTATTTTGATTTCTATCAAAGTAAAAGAACTTTCATTTAGTTTTAATAATTTATATGAACTACTAAGAAAGATAGTAAAATACACCAATAAACTAAACATGAACCCTAATCTAAACAACTACTACTAGGGACAGTCTTTATCATATTCTAATTTATATAAATAATTAATCAGATCATTCGAAAAGATTTATTTACATGTTAATTATCTATTTTATAAACCCTAAACAATTGTAGTTATTTAATGTTGTGTGCTGTAACAATAACATATAATTGTTAACTGTCATCCATTCTATACATGTATATACATAAATATAATATTAGTTCAGTTTGTATAACTATTTTAAATTTTAATTACTTCATACAAATTTCATAGATAAAATAACAAATTAGTACAATTGAGGAAGATATAAATTCCATCAAATCTATTCGTACCATATTTTGCAATATCTAAAAACCCTAAAATAGGTCTTTTTAAATAGTTTAATTTTGTTCTAATCCACTAATGTAAAATGTGGTAACAATATGTTTCAAAAAGTATGTTAGAGGGTTCCATCCTTAAAATATTCCTTCAAACCAAATTTAAACAAATATTGATCCATTCGCTCACCAGCTAGACAGACGGACTTTTTAAAACTATATTTTATGACTCAGGTTTTCTCAAAACGTAATTAAAAATTGCATTTGGTAAGAATTGGTTTGAAAATTTTTTAAGCAAGTAAGACGTTTGATATTTTTTTGAGAATTGGCAGAATTTACTTCATCCGACAGATTCTCTGACTGACGACTGATAGAGTCTACCAATATAATAAAATAATATTCGTATTATCTACACTGTCAGCTAACACATAAACATGTGTCCCTCATATTCCTCTGTATCCATTGCTGGTACCTACTCACTCGGGTATATACTCCTGGATAGCCGGGTCTTCCGCAGCCTACTCCCCAGGACACTATTCCTGAAACAGAGAGTACCATGAAGTTATAAGGAGGTATTACAATTATAAAAATAAAAGAGTTGTAAATATTATAAAAGTTTTTCTACGGGAAGAAAAATATTTCTAAGATTACTGCAACTGAAGAGACTAAGGTACTTCAAGAATACAAAGCAATAAAATTAAACAACTATAATTTTAGAAACAAAAAACGTTTTCGTTAAAATATACTCATGGAAGAAGAACACAAAATATAATGTAGTTTCAACCACGATAGTGTAGTTTTGCTCATGATAGACTATTCAAACATGTAAGTTAGGATTGAATAAGATGTCCACAAACTTTCAAATCAGAATCGTTTAATTCTGTTCTTTAGATATTCATTTTACATGTAATAGATATTAGTAATTTGATGAGCTGAATGTATTAATATTTAATTTGAGGTTATAAACTAGTGAAAACTAAATCAAATCAAAAGAAACTCACTGCGAAATAATTCAGTGTAAAATCTGCACTTCGAGTATTTTTTTAAATGTATTTTTAAGTAAGATCAAAAGTTTCTCCCTAGGAAAAATATTAATATTTCTTTTCAGGATTATATATTTTATATTATGGTCAATAAAATTTGCATGAAAAAGTTTTAAATGATTAAATTTGAAGTACAAAATCAACAGCTGACTGATATTAAAGATTATAATCTTCTATACCAAAAAATGAGTACAATAGTCAACAAAAACGTTATAGGTTATAATAATATAAATGACAATTTGAAAGAACAATCAAACGGATTCTAGAAAAACTTGTTATTTATTCCTGAATAGACATTTCATCAGAAAAAAACGACTTAGCAACTTAGATGGGATTAAAGAGACTTGTATAGTAAGTGTAGGGTCAAGATGTCGCTTGATATTCTTATGCATAGTTCTATTCAATTAAAGATTGTCATAGATACTACAAAAAACGTTATCTAACATGTTATTTCGATGTTAATACGCTTCCTAAGCAGAATGAGAATTTCCTTCATACTCCTTTATAGATTATGAATTACCATACAGATTTGGATAAAATAGCTGACTCACTTTGTTCTTTTTATGTTGACCTCGGCCTAAGGCCTAGGTTATTTGTAAAATGAATACAATCAAGCAGGCAATCTACACAATATATGTTCTCGTAACGTGGAATATAAGATCTAGAGGGAAGTAACTAACTATTGAAGCAAGGTTAAGTTAAAACAATTTTGACTTCAATTGACGCAGGAGCTCTCCGTTACCGCTTTATAATTCAAAATTTGATATTATATTTCTAAGTAATAAAAGCGAAAGAGAATTCGATAAAATGTTGTTAAAATTTGAATGTTTATGTCGCAAACTGTGAACCATACTAACCAAATATAATTGTAGGAACATTTCAAAATACCTTATATATAAAATAATTTAGTTTTAAAAAGGCCCACACGTCTCACTGTGTGTGTTTAGAAAGGGATAGTGGAAATGTGGGCTAGCCTATCTTAGCCATCGGGTTTTTTACTTCTGGCCCATGGATCTCTCATTATCTGAATATAAAAACCAATCAGCTTTAACTTTGTCAAACCAAACTACACACCAGGAAACCAGCTTTGATAGTTAATTATAAACATAAGCGATAAGTGGACTTACATAATAACTTACCAAATTTACTTAACATATCTTAACCTATTTCTATCCGAAATTTAGTCTTTAATAAGTAGGGGCCTATGGGAAAATTAGATCCAAGATAATAATGGTTAAACTGGTTACCGGGAATATCCCAGAACTCCAGGAACCTCGGTAACTTAACTCGGCGTATTAAAAATGAAACATACGAACTGAAAATTTAGAACGCAGTTGTACTATTTCCTCCTTGGTCCGGATCTTACACTCAACTTTCTGTACGTTTGGGTTTCAGTTTCCGCTTTCATTTGGCGAACGTCTAGTTTACAACTTTCGGATCCGGTTAGCAACTGTCGTTCCTATCAGAACCCGAATTGCAACCAACATCCCAACCACGATGATCTTAGATCGCAACCAAAAAAATAGGTTCTAGAATAAAATATCTAGAACAATAGGAAATTACATCCATACATTAAATAATAGTAGGCCTTATATAAAGTCGTATATGTAAAATCTGTAAAGAAATTTTAAGTTTCATAACAATTTGTCAAAAAGTGAGATTATTTCACATAAAAAAAACTATTTTTCGATGATCTTTTTTCAAATTTAATTCAAACGTGTTCGTCATCACGTTTCGAAAAAAATATAATAATAAATAAATGAATAACTGTTTATGAATGAATATTATTATTTAGTATAAAGTATAATTTTTATCCGAAAAGAATTAAAATTGTCACTGACGTCATATAGAATTTAATTGCAAGTCATTATAGACATTTTGTGAGTATCACTTTCCAATATTACATTTTCTAACCGTTAAACAGACTTGCCAAACTTTTTGCACAGTTTGACTCTGTAACCAGGAGAAACCCAGGATAGTTGTCGGCCAAATAGAAACTGCACATTAAACAAACTCGTTTCCATGCCAACGAAATCAGGTTTTATTTGCATCTTTACAGATTTATATTCATTCAAATTACGCTGTTTCAAACTATAATAAATGTCATAATTATGAATGACAAAGCTGATCTCGCAATTCCGTTTTCTGTCATAAATTACAACCTACTCACCTATAATGTCATATTTGTCTCCACTGTTTACTATGAGAGGTCCTCCACTATCTCCCTGCAAACAATAATTTAAAGTTAATTAAATATTCAAATATTAAATTAAAATATTACATTGTTTATATGAAGTTTAACAAATCTAGATTATTTTAATAGAAAAATGTGATAATAAATATTTAATAATTTAATCTAATGCAAAATAAATTTACATTTTAACTTCATGTATGATGAGTTAAAGGATTATATACAAGGTGATCAACTCAAGATGACAACCATTGGGATATCTGAAACCATTAGTTTCTCGAAAAACTTTATATTGAACCTTCCCTAGATTTATACGTACATTAAAATTACGGTGTTACCTTACTTTTAATCTTCACCATTTTTCCAATAAGGTCTTTCCAATATACAACTGGTCTTTTATGTAACCCTTAATGGCAAGTCACTATTAATATCATATGGCGGTAATGGTTGTTTTTAAACTTGACAGCCCATAGTTCCGTAACGGATGCATTTAGAGAAGAATACCAAAGAACAAATGTGTCATAAAATAATAAGATCTACCAAAACATGTAATAAAAACACAGTGTTTGTATTTAAATAATTAAATATGGTGGCCATATTGGAAAAATAGCGAAGATTAAAAATAAGGTAACGTCGTAATTTTAATTTACGTATAAATTCACGTAAGGTTCGAAAATTGAAGTTTTTTGAGAAACTGATATTTTCCGAGATCCCAATGGTGGCCATTTTGAGTTGATCACTCTGTATCCCCGTTGAAGGTTATAAACATACAAAAATCAAAAATTCATTTTTCGGCTTAAATAAAATCAAGGTGAGCTTAATTTTTTCAGGGTGTATTTTCTTTTCACGTCTGCATCTTTTGATGCCAATTTAAAAATAAATAGCAATAACTCATAAACCCTTTGAGATGTCTTTTTTCACGGATAATTTTCTTTTAAATTCTCTATTATATTATATACTTATAATTGGTATTGCAAAATTTTGTACAAAAATGGCTGAAAATGGGAAATTATCAGAAATTTTGAAATTCCGACAGCACACCTAGATTATAAATTTAATTCTGCTCCTGTTAAAGGCTATAAAAAAACTCATTTTTCGTCTTAGAAAACATCAAGGTACCCCCTCATGATTGTCTAAACGTTGAAATTTATCTGTTTTCTATAGTTAATTGCTCGGATAGTATAAGAGATAATTTCAATTCAAAACAACCACAGGAAAATATTGATGTTCTTCTTTCTACATACATAATTTCAAATAATTCGGATAAATAGTAAGTGTGATATAAGCATTTAAAAAGTTATTGCCAGTGACGAAACGTAAAATGATAAAATCGTGTAATTTTTTCACACATAAACTGCAGTTTCTCGTAAAACCGTGGGAGATTTCACTCTAATTTTTCTTGTTATATTCTCTTTTCAAGTCTGCATCTTTTGATACTCGTATAATTTGTTACAAAAATTAAAAACTTTTTTGAAAAAAAAAGAATATATAGTAACAATAACTCATTATAATTATTAATCTTTCTTTGATATAACTTCTAGTTCGTGCAATCATTACTAGACTCACCATATAATCCAGTTTGATTAAATGTTTCTTAAATCATAATTCAAACAATTCCTCACGCCCCCCCCCCTACTTTTCTATGAATAACGTGTCCAAGCCAAAAACAGTAAAAACGCAAATTGATTGTAACTTTGTTTAAACTGCACCGATCTTCACAAGAAAAGCACAGATATTTTAGAAGCACAACTGTCAGCAAGCCATAAAATATCAAGTTCCATAGCAAAACTTTACACTATTTCATACCTGACAAGAGTCCTGTGTTCCTTTCCCAGCACACACCATGTTAGACGTTATCCTGGCAGGTCTGTATTTTAACTGCCGACACTGATCCAAAGACAAAATGGGGACCTGGACTTCTTGAGCTTCCGAAGCTAATGAACCTCCTTCTGATGTTCTTCCCCAACCAATCACAGTTCCGGTTTTGCCAGAAAAATCTGAACCTACGAAAATCAAGACAGGAATGTAATTCTAGTATTATAGTAGTGCAGACAATCTTTAGTTATATAAAAAGTATAATGGTAGCCATGTTAAATATATAAGTTCTAAGTTACAGTAGATAAAATGTAGTGAATAATTAAAGGTTGTTATTAAAAAAATAATCAGAAAAACTAAGTTCCATAAAAATCTAAATGTATTGAAATAAATAATGTTTAAAATTTACAACTGCTCTTTTAAAAGTTAAATTTTATTTATTTTAACTTATTAAATATTAAATAAATTTACACGCACATGTCAGAGCATTAAAAAGAAGGACAACTGAGTGTAATAAAACATTTACAGCTGTACCTTTGAATTTTTAAAACCAATATAATTATATTCCAAATATTTACATATAACTCATTTTATCCATATTGAATAATGTACAACTATCATTTAAACTTATTTTAATTTATTTAGGTGTTACATAGGGAAGTGGTTTTTAATAAAAAATATCAAAACATAAAAATGTGCCTACTTATGGTACATCTAGATAAGACAAGATAAAGATAAAGAATTTTGAAAGTTAGGTAAAATTTATTTTTACATCCTTGTTGTCGACATGAATGTGTGATTAACCCAAAACCACAATTAACAATAAATAATTTTAGAAACCAACACTTAAAAAACAATATATAAATATATATCAAAGAACTAGATCACATAAATAATAGTAACTAAAATTTTTAAAAAAATCTGTTCAAATTTTTTTATTGTAATAAAATAGATATTCAAAACTAACGTCTGAATACTCACTGATTGCTTGCGATAATAATTTTACAACGGCTTGAAATAAAATTTTTAATGTTTTGCTTAAAGGTTTTAGGTTTGTTCTACTATCTTTCGAAAACAAAACTTAAGAGGGAATCCCATAGTATTTATGATATATTTATAGATCTATTACTTGCCTGAGCAATCTTATATAAACTATTAATCTTTACACCTGTTTCGCTTGACAGGCATCATCAGCAGTAAATAGGCGAAACAGCTTTGCCAAGTAAGAGATCTATAAATATATCATTTTGAAGTACCAATCAGTAAGGTTGCACCAACAGAAATGATTTGTATTTAGTCATACATAAAAATGGAAGAAAAAAAAACTCTCGCTATGAAATGTTAAAAAGTACTACAATTTATTGATTATTAAATTGCTCCGTTTACTTATTCCTATTATAATTTTTCCTATATTGTTCGAACTTTTCATTTGATCATAACCGAATTAGGTACAATCATTCGTTTTAAAATGTCTGAGACAAGTCCGATGGAAAAAAAAATTGTAAATCGGTTATTTAGACACATTCCGTAGTAATTTTATCCAATTTTTCACCGAGCTTGATGTAAACACTGAATTTTATAAAATCCTAGAGAATATAGTTTCGAAAAATGATCGGATTTGAGTTTGAGTTTTTGACCAATTTTTGTCAGTTTTTCCGATGCTATCAATATTATGAGAGAGACGATCCACTTTATTTAAATACGATTCATGTGGACGATATACAGTTTTATAGTTTGTTTAATCTCCAAAATATTTAGATAAATGTGGTTTATTGCGATTTAATTAAAACTATATGAATTAGGACAATTTCAAAACCGACTGGATATAATTTATCTTTCAGTAAGAAATTAATTAATTATTGACATATTACGTCAGAATATACAAATAAACTGCTTTTTAAATTATATATTAAAACAAAAATAGAAATATAAAACCTTTATTAAATAATTGTACGTACCTTGCCCTGGCAGACAAACTGGTCGAATAGTCTTCGTAAATGTTACTGACTTTCTTAGCTTCAACAACGCAATGTCATGGTTGTAAGAGTTAATATCAAAGTTCTTATGTCTTACAATACTGGACACAGCTCTCATTATAGCCGGAGAGTCTGATGTTGTATACTGGTTGTAGTCGCCGAGGATAATTCGTATCCTGGAACGCTTTAAACTGAAAAGTGAAATAAAACAAGATTTAATAATAAACCGATATTTAGCTGTATTTTTAAATAGTTTGTTTTTGTAGTTATAGTCATTTAATTTTCTCGGGTTGTATTCATGAATGTAAATTGAATTAATGTATATAACTTTAAAAGTAACTTTACGTACTTTAATTAAGAGCACAAATAAAAGACTATTATTATTATATTTTTTAGTAAAACGCATGATTTTATGGAGTCATAATAAAGCACATTTTTTGTTGTTCTGAGTGAGAGATTTACTAATAAAAGTACATTTATAAAATGTTCAGTCACCAAATGGAACAAAAACACAAATGTCCACAACAAACACTGTTATGAAGCAGGACGATACCTTAATGTCTAAGTTCTTATTTTCAATTAATATGTGTACAAAACCTTTTTCACTGATCCAAAATAGGCTTTCTTGGAAGCAGTATAATTTCGGTAACCAACAATTTTCAAACCACCAGATCAAATTCACTTTATTTTTATCACCTTGTATATACACTATTCTTTTTAGTATTTTTTTTTGAGTAAATATACATAATTCAGAAAGAATTTTGATTGAAAAGATTGTTTGATTCCTTTCATGCCTTGTACGTTTATGAATGTCGATTCCCTTCTTTTGGTTCATTGATACAACGTTTGTGTAATGTAACAATTAAAGATGATAATTTACTTTTAGGTAAGTGTAACTGTTTGGGCTAGAAATCGTTGTGTTTTTTATTTGCAAAAAAATCATTAATATTTATTTTCTTCAAATAGATTGAAAGGATAAAATTTGATACAATACATCAAACGTACAAGAATTATTGATTCTCATGAATCTTTTCATTTAGTTTATAAAGTTATTTTCCAGATTTCTACTCTCAAGAGGTAATAGTGACGACACAAATGTAAGGGTAGATAATCTATGAACAACTATTTCTTTATTATGTTTATTTTAAAGAGTATAAAGTGTACTTCAATACACCTACCACTTAACATATTCAGCTGCAGTTATGACACCTTTCGTAAAATATCCATCAATAGTGGAATTAGTAATTATACAATTATTGTTGCATTACGGTCAGACTCCCTCTCTAGATCCTTACGCCCTTACCGACCTAATCACTCTCTATATAAAAACTCATGTAACAATTTCAACAAAACTTTGTACAAAAATGACTTCCAACCTAGGAAAATACTATGGGGTAAAACACCCCTAGCATCCTCAGGGGTGGGGTGAAAGGAAGTGACATTTAAACATAATTGAAAATTACCGATATTAGTGTCGAAACCACAGTTTTCGGGGTCGCTGAGATGAATAATAACACTTATTATGTCTTATAAGTGCACGTTCAGCCCTATCGGTATTGGGGATAGGAAGGGTGAAAAATAAAATGTCTAATATGATCGATATTTTGTTCCAACATAACTCTGGAACGTCTGGAGCAATTTCAACCAAACTAGGTACATGTATGACTTACAATCTGAAAAAATACTGTGGGGGTAAGACACACCCAGCACTCACAAGGGTAGGTATGAGAAGTAACGTAAAAATAATCGAAAACTAAGAGATAAAGGGAGACACTTTCGATGCCGTTTAATTTCAAGTTCAGTCCCTATCTTCATTGAGGGTGAGGAGGGGTGAAATATATATATATATATATATATATATATATATATATATATGTACTTCATTATATATATTAAATAATCGACTCTAGTATTGAATCCATAGTTTTCGAGGTTTCTAAGCTAACTAGTGACATTTCTGATGACATTTAAACCGAAGTTTAGTTACATATATTTTACACTAGATTTAATTCATTATCTTTCTGTGTTATAGAAGATTGGGATAAATAAATAACTGAGCAACCTCGAATAATCATCTAGTATTTAATAAGATAACATATCTTCAAACGTAATGAATTTTATTTACCTAGAACCTAGTCACTTTTGAAAGCAAGTCCTATAATGCCGCTGGAGGTTTTTAGATCTAAAAATACTAGATCATTCTGATCAGGCTCTTTTCTTTGATCCTTCATAAACCTACTTATTACTTACTACCTAACTTCCAAATTAATGAGCACCAATGAGAACATTGTTACCGCACCTGGAGCCTTTCAGCAGAACACTAGACTACCACTCATTAAGACATGTGCTATGAGCAATCTACCACTAGCGCACAGCTACCACCACGTAACCTTTCCAAAGCATAAACGCTTTCCAAAGCTCCCAGACGCCTAAACATCTGGACAGGGGGAGCTTGCTTCTATGGTACTCATGCCGGCAAGGTTCTCTAATCCAGATAAACCTAACTTCTGAAAAATATTATTACTCTATATAGTTCTACTATAACACTATGAACTGAATCACTGTACAACACATTGCCGTCATTAAGAGTTCACGCTGGAGGTTTTAGACCATGTGTAACCTACGTGTAACTTATTTCGGAGCCTCACTTTTTGAATACCATTCACTTAACTTACCTCCTGACACAATGAGCGGCAGTGAACACATAGTCTCCGTTAAGACATGATGCTCCACAGTGGAACTGGCCGTTGTACACTAATCGGGCAACCCAAGGGTATCATTTCACTAAATAGAATCTCTTTCTTAATACCATTCACTTAACTTACCTCCTGACACAATGAGCGGCAGTGAGCACATAATCTCCATTTAGAAGTGAAGCTCCACAGTGGAACTGACCGTTGTACACTAATCGGGCAACCCAAGGGTATCTATTCACTCCAGTTGGGCGTCCTCCTACGATCCTCACCTCTTGGTTGCTGATACCACACTCTGTAAATAATTTGTGTATATTATAAAATAATCACTCTACAAATAGTATCAATATTTAATACCTTACCGAGATAAAATAATTGCATTATAGTTTATTGTAATACCTAAATGTTTCAAGACATATGTTATTGATATAGTTGATTTGATCACTTGCCATAATTTGTATATATATAAAATTGAATACGCGACGTTTTATGAGTATTGATCAACTTTCGTTACAAATGATAAACTTAGAATATGTAAAACAAACAACAATGCCTAGTAGCCATGTTTTAAACTAAAACTAGTAGACTAACCTTAAATTCTAGGACTAAAACTATCTCTAAGCTGGCAAAATACTTAAGACTTACCCATAATAACGCTATTTGAATCGAGATGTCATTCCTTGTGTAATTTTATTGATCTTAGTTTTGCTTTATAACGATTGAATACACGATTGATTCGGAAGTGCACGTCGATCTCTTGGGAAATGATTTTATAGCTAAAAACAACATTTAAAGTCTATATAAACATAAGTCTGAAAACTTCTCTATTGAGTTATAGCTAACGAAAGATTTCCCGGATTTCTGATCCAGTACGGCCATATTGAATTTCCCGGGGTATAAATTACGACGCAAATTTGGTGGTCTTATACATTTTGTGATCTGAAAAATTGTAAAAGAAAGGTCACAGAACCGGTATCTCTTGTATTATTTTGAAAAAAAATATTTAAAAATTCCCCAAAAATGTAGTCGAAAAACACAATTCGAAAATTTTAATTTTCAGTTAATTGATTCGAATAACAAATACGATGTAGATAAGGACTTTTTCAAATAGTCTTATTTGATTATTAAGGCATAAATAACACCAATTAATTCAAAAATGTTTTGTTTTTAGTTTATTCTTCGGTATTGTAGATAGTTAAAAAGATAATTTAATTTAAGGTTTCTGTCGATAACTTCGTTATCTTTTGAGCTACAGAAAAATAAAATAAGCATTTCGTTTTTTGTTAGAGGAAAATCGTTTCTTTTTTATATATTCTACACTAAACATTTTAAATGTTCGCCATTTTGAAAATGTAGAAAATAAAGTCTTGGTTTTCTGATATACTGGTAAAAGCTTACATAAACAATTCGAATACCAAATCTTCATTCGATATCTTATCTACTTCCAAAAATATAGTGTCTTTTTATAAATACAAAATGGCCGACAATGCGTTTCCCAGACCTCTGTTTACATGTAATTTTAATTTTATTTTTAGCTATAGAATCATTTCCAGAGAGATTGCAGCGCAGTTCCGAATCCCCCTGGATAATTATAATTGCTTTGACAGGTAAGGAGTAGCTTTACTTCGGAATTCTTCTTTGGTTATTACATTTAGTATCCAACATTGTCCTAGGCAAATAGGTAATGTTGGATATTTTCAAGTTTTTCACGTTCAGAGTTTATTACTTGATAACTAGAGTTGATACAGACTCTTTGAAACGTCGAGTATTCAATTTTATATATGATGGAAAATGTTGTAAATCTTACCGATAATTTAAACAATCTGTCAATATCAAATTGATTGAAAAAGAAGAAGCTCTACACATTTGAAAACTTAATTTGTTTAATGAATATTGTTTATCTTACGTCAAGCAGTCATTGTTTAGGAGGTTGTTTTATTCTGTTAAACACTTGTTTCGGTTTATTTTATATCATCATCAGATGACAAACACAATTGCATACACCAAACGGTAATATTCATTGCTCAAAAACAAATAAACATAATTAATCAATATAATTAGGACTGCAATACACATCAAAATTTGTAGAATTAAAAAAAAAAATATTGTGGTAACATACTACACTTCTTTATTCAACTTCTTACTTATTAAAATAAGTTGCAAAGTAAACTATTTGCAAATTTGTTGGTCCTAAATTGTTTTGATTTTATTTTGTTTAAATACCTAACAAATATTTAACATTATTTTCACAAAGTAAACGTACTATGAAATCAATATTCTTTTAATTAATTAGTTTAACAATAACATATTATATTTTAGCAGATGAAAAGATTTTCATAGTAGGCCTAAGATATTCAATTGTAATTATAAATTTCCTTGTGTAATCTTTGATAAAGGAAACAATTATTTCCAATCTTTCCTTCCATAGTATCTAGAAACGAAACCCGTAAGTTTCATTTAAGCATCAGAATTCTACTTAGAAATTAATTGAATTTTTCTTTTCAATCATTTTCAGCATATTCAAGGAATGTTGATGTAGAAAATAATGCTTTTTGAGCATGACAATGACCGACTGACGTTTTCAATTGTGCAAATACTATACTAAATTATATTATGGTCATAAAATAGTAACAAATTGATGGCCAATCATGGTACATACCCAGAACTATCTTAAAATTTAATACCTGCAGATCCTCTAAATGCAATGTCCAAACTTTGAGCTCATATAAAGGCCATGTATGAAATGTTAAATTGGTAGACCAAGGGGTCTAACGGAATAGAATAAGTTTATAACCGTTGTACTTAGGTTTTCTGAACCTCGCAATTGTGTAATTGACGTTATCTACTTCCTAACGGCCCTTCTCGACGTTTATATATTAAAATGTTTCCACTCACTTCCCTTCTATCAGTGACTCGGCACTGGCAGGTATCGTAACGAAAATAACATTTTCTTGGATTATCAGGGTTCGAAATTGAATTTTTGACAATTACTTCGCTATTTGACACTGCAGTGAGGTAGCGTTAGTACTTGATTTTACAGGCAAATTTGAAATCTGGAATTTTTGTCAATATTGTGTGTTAAGTTAAATATGGACAAAAAACAGTTTAAAATCCATACGACTGTTTGTGAGGTGTAATTTTACTTTATTTTTCTCTTGATTTTACTTATGGCTTACAATTGTGTTCATTCTTCTAGCTCGTATCTCTAACATAACCTACCGTGCCTCAAATATTGGTCATATTTATCATCTTCAGTCATTTCTCTAGTATCAACACATCCGTATCTTGCTTTGTTACAATACAATATGTTCAAAGTTTGATAATATATTTGGATTTTCCTTTTTTACAGTTAGTAAAATGCAAACAGTTCGGATATGTGTAGTTATTTTATTTGATATATTTAACAACTACCGACGAAATAAATAGTTCTATTAGTCACTCCAAAAATACTATTTCATAATCAGACACAAAAAAAATGTCAGACCTAATAAGAACCTACGTGTTACAATTAATTATCAGGTTCTAATTGAAATGAAATCGTTTATTCTTTATCGTGTGTTTATAATACTTCAGAAGTGATTCACCTGTCATTTCCTAACCTAACCTAACCTAACCTAACCTACCGTAGAGTGTTCTTTATATTAACTTTAAATTAAAATTAAATACTTCTAATATTACTTAGATATACATGAGTTTTACTAAAAACATTTTCGTAAAATAAAAAGTTCTACATTAATAGGAATAAATGAATCAATAAGGGTTGTAAACTCTCAAAAAATTCTAGTTAAATCTAAGAATTTGAACAATTAATTAAAGCACACCGTCAGACATACTCTCATTCAATAATTTGTGAGATTCTTTCATCAAGCAAAACTAACTTTTAATACTCAATATTATAATAAAACATAACCTTAAATACATTAATATACAAAGAGCTTTTAAATATATACATCATCGATATTATACACTCCCCATATGACTTCGTATATAGTTAAATTAAATTAAATTATCTATAGATTTGAAAATATAAGCATCTCCTCTTCCATTCTTAGATACACAATATAACAACATCATATTATGTTTTATTGACACGATATAATTAATACAATATACAATTGATTGGTTTCCGATTTGTCAATCGATAATAAGTGTATTTAAGAAACGTCATGTCTGATTATTAAGTACTTTTTCGATAAGTAATTAAATTTGATTTCAACTTTGGAGTGCTGTATGTTTTTTGTAGGTCATTAAAACATTTATGACTTAAAACATTAAAATAATCTTTGTAAAATAAAATGTTTTCCTAATTTTGATTATTCTGAACAATTTTCAATTTAAATCCCATAGTTATGATTATACATTTGTTCAGTTTTGCCGATTTAACTTCATTTTTTTTTTTTTTTTAAGTTTCAGCACTTTATATATAAATAAATGTTTTAAAACAAGGAAATCCAGCTGTTGTTACGAATGCCTACGTTATATTTATGACTATGTTCTTCAAGTTAGTGTAATATATTTGTCATTGTAAAAAGTATTTGTTCTATTAAGTATTTTGAAGAATCATGAGAAGTAGGTTTGAGGAGGTGACTATAGATAAATCAATCATACAACGTCATAATATTAAGCTGTACTGTGCATGCATCATATGTATAATCACATAGCCAGACCTAATAAAACGAGCGATCACATATTCACTCAATGAAGATATAAATATTAACGTAGGAATTCGTAACCTAAGCTGGATTTCGTACTTTAATATTTCTTATTTTCTACTAAACTAATGTATTTTGTGACTTGAAAAGTGTCTTTCGAAATGAAATATGATCTGATTGTTAGAATATAAGGTAAATAATTAACGATTTCAAGATTTCTCATAAAAAATCAAAGGTACAATACAGTTTTACCTAGTTTTGTATACAAGAGAAAATATGAGTCACGCTTTTGTTTGAAAAGTACTATTTGGTTTAATTGATTTTGATTTATTCCTAATTTGTGAATCAAGTGTTTAATGCTGAACCCTATTGCAACCTAGACTGTTCAAGATCGAAGTAATTCCTTATCATATTTGTTTCTAAATAATAAAATTATTTAACTTCTCTCATAAGGGAATTTTGAAATATGTTTTTCCACGTCAATTTCTCGTCTTGAAGAACGCTCAGGTATTGAAAAGCTCTATTTTTTCAATTGCAAGAATTAATAATTTTGCTATGTTTATCATGAAAAATTATTTCATTTTAAAAATCATATTTAATTAGATTAAAATGTATTATTTTTGTTTTGAACATTAATTATCATTTTGTTTTCCATACACCATTGTTTTGGTATAAAGTCGTGGATTGGTATTCACTTACAAAAATACTACGTTATCAGCGTAAATGTTGATATTAGTTCTTTGAACGGTTTATCTAAAAGATCATTAACGTATACTAAGAATAATTATTGACAGAACCTGTGGCACGCCTTTTTACAATTTTGAAATTACTATAACAATTTGTACACAATTGGTTAGGTAGAAACAAAAAAAAATCTGAGACAATTCTCTGATTTACACTCTTTCTAATTTTGAAACAATTTTTTTCTATTTATTAGATCAAATGGCTTTTTTTGAAATCTAATAATAATGGAGATGCTTTTTTGTTAAAATTAATATTTTTATATATATAAAGGTTTTACCATTTAAATTTTTTTTTTTGAAATTCAAACAATGTCGACAATAAACTAAAAATTTTCTAATTTTTTAGCTTTTTATAGAATTTTTAATAATGGAATTATAATGCTTTTTTTTAAAAATACACTCAGAAACTTAAAATGAAGTTATAATTAAAATTATAATAAAGGACAGGTGCAATAAATGGAGCAATTCGTTTACACGATATTTTGTTTTTGTAATTTTATACTAGATTTCTTTTCACTAGTTCTTGTTACAAAAATGGAATTGACAGAAGCAGCTGATATGTAATGATAATAATAATCATATAAGTCTGGCTTGATGTCAGTCAACTGCTTATCCACATTGATAACGTAATCATTTACTTCATCCCATATAAGCCTAATAATTTCACGCATTATATTCCGCATTTCAAAATTTTCCCCACATACTATTTTATTACATTACATTATTTGGATTGTTATTTTTTGTTCAGAATGATTGTTATATTTTGTGTTTCTATATGTACGTTTTATGAATTTTATGTAAGTAAATATATATTTGAGTAAATTGTTCCGAAATAAGATAGGTAGGTCCTCACCCTAATCAGTAAATATATGTAATTTTTTAATCAATATATTTCTGCCTGAAAATTGTTTATTTTATAACTAAAATTATTATACGTTTTATCTGCTATAAATATATTATATATGTTCATGAGTGTTTATTAATAAAATAAAATTCTTAATGTTTAAATTGTTTTAAATAATTCAAAAAGTGTTATAGATATAACTACGCTATCTGTCTTAATAATTATTTCAATTAGCACTTTTTACACACTCACCAGAACAGGTACACATTCTAGGTGAATAAATAAAGTAAATAACTTACGACAGGAGCAGTTGGTCAGCTGTGTTTTGTCCTCATCGTCATTAATCGTTGATGACGAGGAACCGAAGAAAAGCTCTTCAAAAAATATTCTCCCTGTTCTGTTTGTCTCACTGGTGTTCACCTACACAAATAACACAACTATTACAATTTTTGTATGTTAAGAAACTATAAAGTGTAAAATCAATTATATATATTTGATATTTTACACAACAATTGACGCAAACACAAAAACACATCACAAAACACTTAAAACATGGAAGATTTTGAAGTCATTTACGTGTGTATTAGTAGAAGACATCTCTTAAATTGCGGGCTTAAAGGTTGGGATTGTCCTTGGTCTTCAGTGCATTCCGTGAATGACATCACGATGTTCCATATTTTAAATGGTTTATGCGTTTGTATCAAGGGTTGTGTAAAATATCTTAACGAAGTTCAGTCGAACGGAACCTTAGTGTATTATTGTATTTGATAAAGATCTGAACGGAGAGATCGAAACCGGTCATCCGTGAAGAAAAACAGGAATAAGAAAACTGACGTCATTTCAAAAAAAAGTACGTTACGTAAATTTATAATCATATACCCTATTCTGCAGGCTAACACTAAAAATGAAAAAAATATACATATGTATAGTAAATATACAAATGTACAATACAATTATTAATTTATAACAACAACCTTTTATCACAATAGTTAATTGTTATTTTGCAATAACAAATAAGTAAATATTATAAATATTCACGTAAAGTTAGGTTTAATTGGTTATCCATACAGAAACAATCTTGCATCACTCTATAACACTACGAGACATTGACTGATTCATCATAAAACATTACTAGAACGTATTTTAGAAAGAAAAAAAACTTCCTGACAGCTGGCTCCCCAAAAATCAAAAACATGTTACCTTTAAAAGGAACTCTACAATTTGATTTACTTATCACTTTACACCGCTTCAACTT
Source organism: Aphrophora alni (assembly GCA_963513935.1). NCBI lineage: Eukaryota > Metazoa > Arthropoda > Insecta > Hemiptera > Aphrophoridae > Aphrophora > Aphrophora alni. The sequence continues at coordinate 13,750,364 of OY740767.1, read as the reverse complement.
ACATGACGAGAAAAGCTCGAACTAAGGGTTGTCTGGGTTATTTTAACCCCTATGCAACATTTACAACTTCATTAAAACTCTCAGACTAGATGGTGATTAACAACTCAAATATTTTCTCAGGTAACTCTAACTTCTTCTTCTAACGATTGCAGTCTGGTCCGAGAAAAATATCAAAATTATATAACACTATTTAACATATCAGAAAATGAAATGAATTCGAATACGACACTTTACGTCGTTAGTGTTTCGTTTACTGGAAATTATTTTCATCTTTCTCAGAGAAATATATTTCATTAATATCTAGGGAGTTACTATCAACTTTTAGAAAGGTTTAAGCTTGGTGTTTTCTTTCATTTGAAGTTACAATACATAAAATCTGAAGTAAAATATATACAACTTACTATAATCAGCAATACCCCCTTAAAATGTTCCTCTTATATTCTTAAAAAATCCTATTCTTTACCATGATTTGCATTTAGAAAATAATAAAGACGTTTTGAGAGTATAACTGGTCTTTATCAAGTGTGAAACTAAAGCTTAAAAGATAAAATCACTAACATAGCTTAGTAGCATGTTGGAAACTTAAACTAAAACTATAAACTAAGAAAAGTACTCAAACATTTAACTAGACTTGAGCAGTCTAATAAGAAAAATCAAGGATTCTCAAAACCACAAAAACGTTTTATAACTATTCATCGTGCTCGAATAATTTTTAATTTTTTATTGTTCAAGGAATCCCCTTTTTTCTTATTAGTTTTGACTGCTTAGGTTTGATTTTAGGCATGAGTTCTTTTCGTAGATTATAGATTTAGTTTAAGTTTCCAACATGGCCCTAGGCTACTAGCCTATGTTGATGTTTTTCTCTTTTACTCTCTAGTTTCACACTTGATAACGGGAGTTGATTTATTCTCTCGAAACGTCGTGAATTAATTTTCTATACACAAATAATTGGAATTGTCCGTTTAATCTTAATAATAACATTAATAATAATAGGCTATCAAAATACTAGTTGAATTATCAAACAACTTTGCAATCTATCAGAAACAAAAAGTGTTTTTGGTTCATATCACATGTAGGCTTACAACAAATTTAAAGGGTTATCGAACCGTGTTTTAGGTATCAGGGTTGGGATTATTTCATAGTCTTCCATATTGGTCCCATCATGATGACGTCTCTAAGGAAATTATCTAATAACAAATGTAAATGCGTAACGATGTCAGAACATGATAAAAATATACAAAATCATTATATAAGAACATAGTGTAATACCTAATGTTTTGAGAATGGAGTATATCCGAAACGTGCCAAAAAGTGAGATAAACGGAACAACGTATTCATTTTAATTGGAAATTTTATATTTAGGCCCAAGAAAACCAATGTTTATGTCCATGAAAGAAGTTACGCACTGAAAATTTAATTTCTTTAACACAAAGCCTTTTTTAAAACAATAGCAAGATGTTTTGCTCTAATTACTAAGCACTGATAGAACGTCAAGCTTGATGTACCTTATCGACCAATCACGGGTAACTTTATAAAAAACAGCTGTTACATCCTGCCAGAAGAGAAAGTGCGATGCGACCCAGAAAGTAAGAGTGGGGCTGCCACAAAGGCCAAGGTTGGTTACTTTCCCCGCCCGCATTCTTCAAAGCCCATCGCACATTTTGGATAAGCTGTGTGTGCTTGGAATACATTTGGAAATAGGAAATCTAACAGGACTCTTAAAAAATTTGTGATTAGCATATTATTGACATTATATGGGATTAAAGTATGACAATTCAGAATAAATTTGTAATTTGTTATGAGACGGTAATTCTGACGTTTTCCATTTTATAAGTGTTACTTCTTTTTGGTACTTCTTGGAAGTTTAGATTTGACTAATAAGTTGTTGACATTCAGTAAATAGATTTGACTGACTGTAACAAAGAATACTTTCTGTACGTTTTGTGTAACCTAATCTTTACTTTAAGGTACTAACTAATAAGGTGATAACAGTTGTAAAAAACCAAACATCTTATCACTACCACTGATTTGTGAACACCACGTACCATATATTTTTTATGATATAAATACAGTTGGTGTGTTAAAGATTAAATTTTCAATGATGTGTGAAAATATTCTACTAACTTTCTTAAGAACTGAGTTAAAAATAAATTTTATTATACCAAACATGTTTAAAAAGACGATTCCTTTGTTTTTATTTAATTTATTCTTAGGCAGTCATTTTCTTTTAAATACTACTTAATCCTGTTATTAAGAATTATAAACGTTCACATTTACTAAAATGTCATGAATAACGCTTTTACAGAAAGTGTAATTTTTGTTGAATAAGTTTGTTTTTCGTTATTGTTTATTCTCCACAGATAACCAGGATAAAAAAATATCCTGGACAGTTATTTTTGTTGTAGATAATAACTTATTTTTGTGCTTGATTGTGCTATTGTAGTATATGATTTATTTTGGATTTCGAATCATAAAACAAAATAAACAACTACATATATTAAAGGACAAATGCATACCAAATTTGAACAAAGTAGTTCAACCTGTTATGGATATAGGGCACTGTACGGATGATTCATAAACTGTTTTTCAAAAAAGTTTTTAATTCAGGAGATTTTACCACAGTTGTTTCGATAAACACAAAATTAAAATTGTGTGTTTATCGAAACACACAAATTGTGAGTTATCGCTTATTGAAAACAAAACCTCTCTACGTGATCTAATGTAATATAATTTAAGAAGACACCCCCATATTACAATTTTTTTATTGTTTATTTATACTCTATTTTATTTGCTTTTTTAATACTGTTTGATTCAATTACAATTTAGTCAAAAACTCCAATTCGCGTTGATATATTTTAAAATATACATACATCATTGTTACTTTTATTATCAGTGATTAATTTGGAACCGGAATTTTTGTTGAGGTAGTTTTGTTTTGTTTTAGACTCTATATTATATAAGTTTGAGTTTTACTGTCTAAACATCTCTCTAAATGTTGAGTTATCTAACAATTAAGATGATTAACGTCCATATAACAAATTTAATCAAAATACATTAATTTAGACAGACCATTTTTTATTTGTTTTATGATATATTATAGACATTACATCAGAATATTTAAAAAGATTTCTTTGACTCATTATTTATTGTAACATCGTTAAAAATTCATATATGGAAGAAAACAAAAATAAAGTGTATAGTTTATTAAATGTGGTTGTTGTCAAATAATAATAATATATAATTACTTTGATTCTGTTTCATGTAATAAACGAATTAAAAAAAAATTATATATTCAATTATTTTGTAAAACTAAAGTTAACTACTTTATTATATAAGTTTTTTTTTTCATTTAAATAATTTTGACATCATATGATTATCAGGAGACACACTGGCCAAATTTTAACATAGTGAAGGATGAAATTCACCACATTTTTGTGATCTCGTAATTTCATTTCTAAGTATTACTTCTAAGAAAAGAATGAATTATGATGCACACATTTAAACGACAGTTCCCATTTAAAGCTGTGATGCCAAATTTGATAAACGTCAGATAAATATTGTAAACAGCAAATTTGTCACATATTTAAACTTATTTTGAAAATGAAATTTATGTAGACAGTGTTGTAAATAACACGAACGTTTCTGAAAGCCGCAATAACTGTTGTTATTTGGATGAAATAAAATGTTAATGTACAGAAAATTGAAACTATTTAAACTAAAGTGACCCGTCGTAACAGCTAACAATTTGCAGCAGAATTTGAAGTAAAGTTTATTAGCGCAGAATTTCTGTGCGTGTTGCGTGATTTTGATAACACATATGATATTATGCAATACGTTAATGATTAAACATCTTTGTTTATGGCCTACTTTCGCCAAGCTCGTGATAATAAGCTGACATGACCAATTAGCCCCTGAAACTAGCAACCTGTGTTGTGTCACAACGCGAATATCCTAAGAAGAAGAGACGCTGATAAAGAGGATCCTGTAGGACTGCGTGGTAATATCTAATAAACGTATATTTATGTGTCTGATTACTTTTGCCAGTAACTAAAATTGTTAGAATAATATTTTCATCATAATCTGTTATTAATAACGATGTTAGAGAGGGTTGTGATATTTTGATTTCACAATGAATAAACATGGTATACCGATGTCTAATTCGAAATAATCAGCGAATATACACAAATATTTTCAGATTTATTAAAAAACAAAAAAAAATTATTCAAATATTAATACATTATGGCTCTACACATATTTTCGGCAAAATTTAATCATAAACATTTCCAGTATTTAGACATTTTTTTTAATCATGGTTTATTGTTCATAACATGTGACATAACATCCGATGTCTCAGAAAAGGAACGAGTTACACACTCATTGTGTTCTTCTGTGAATAGCAGACTCCTCTACAAGTGGATTCAGCCTGAGCCAATATTCGTCCCAATATCTCCTCAGTTTCCATCCACGGAGGATCCAAAGTGTGACTGTGGAGAAGATCACAGGACGTTATACCTTATGTTGGATTGCCCGGTGACAGAGCACTTAAAAACTAGTTTCGGAGCAGATGTTAAAATTAGAGAAGATTGGTTATTCACAAAGGAAAGATTCTCCAGGCTGAGGAATTTGTTTGCTGTCACCAGTGTGCTTTTCCGGGATATGGAGTTTGTTGAGGACCCGTAGTGGCTGGTCTCTGATCTCCAGCGGCATCGTGGAGGGCGATAATGATAGATATAGCTGGAGAATACATATATAATAAGAAGGTGGAGTAAATAATTGAAGAAAGAATTTGCATTTAGGCCAATACTGGCCTCGGTAAATGGACAAAAGTTCAGAACCCAATCAAGGGGAAAAAGTCTATAACATAGATAGAAAGAGAAAAGTCCCTATAAAATTCGTAAATGACTTCCTAGAGGCGTAAAATTTGCTAAAATGTAGAAAATGTATGGAAAACAACATACATAATTTTCTTAACTGTGAAATTAAAAAGTAGGAATTAACAGTAAGCCCTTCAATAAAATAATTCAATATCAAGAAATTTTGTAAATATGATTTTTGATTTTCCATACTCCGTCTATTCATAATGAAAGATTTTCTGTAAAATCGCCTGATCCGCTTCTGAATTTAATACGTAGTTAAAAAGAATTATTTCCTAACTGTGGGAATTTTAAATTACGATATTTTAACAAATATAGTATAAAATAAAATATAATGAAGTGGTTCGAATTACGATATTTAATTATTGTTAATAAACGATTTCAGAATTTACAATATTTAAATTAAATTTTCATGAACACCTTTCTTATCAAGCGTTAAATTTCTTTGTCCTATTGCACGGGTTAAATGAACATAACGAGTGTCTAATAAGAACCATATATGACATTTATCCTTTCGTATTTAAAGTTATCTATTAGAATAAAGAGATACCTAATAGAAGAGTAAAAGAAAAGTGTTTGTTTTCCATCATTTTCAAACAGAAGTACTTTAAAACAAACACCCTGGGTTTATAATTTTGTGAACTGTTGTTTATTTTTATTTATCGTTATAAAATTACTATAAAAAAACACATTTTCAGCTATAAAGTGGTAAAATTATTTGAAATTCTAATCTATTTCATTGTCATATCAAAAGAAACCATTTACAATTACTAAAGCAAATCAGAAAAAAGAAATCAGTTCTCTATTTTTTTCAGTTTTGTTAAAGAACGTGTATAAACCATTTCACAAATAATTGTGTACCAAATTCAGTAAAGCTTTTACAGCTGGAAGATTACTACATACAAATACAGACCTATATATTAAACTTTAATAAAAAACATTTTTGAGAATCATCGTACATATTTTACGTTCCCATGACCAGGTGTCACCATAATTACAGCTACAATAATTGCATAATAATTAACATAATAGATATTCTTATAAACGTAAATACTTATAATATATATAAAGCAAGAACACATAAAAATACCACACTGGTCAATAAAGGCATTTTTGACAATTAATAATTTTGAAAAAAAGATTTGATAAAGTGATAAATGCTGAAAGATTGTTTTTCAGATGAATTTCTAAAAAAAAAAAAAAAGATATTTTTCTTACCGGAAACAATCCTAAATCCAAATTTGAATTGACATTAAGTGGACTAATGTGCTTTGTTCTTGAGCACCCAACACATACCACTACGATCACAATTACACTTACACAAAACTTCATTATTTGCGTGTTTAGATTTTTATTAACAATTAATTTTTCTTAAATTCGCAAATAAACAAAAATTGTGTTGTACAAAGATCACAAACACTTAATAACTTTCATTATAATTCCACAAAAAAAAAAAAAAAATCACGAATTAATGTTTACTATTTAAATACAGCAAGAAAGTGGAAGTGCCGCCGTTGCCCATGGCGACCGACAGAGCAACTGAAAGTAACTCGACTCTCACTGCCGGCTTTACAAAATGGAGGAAAAAGTGAAATTTTTTTAACCACAGGAGAAGAGCTGTACTCAATTCATTGTAATAAATAATCGACTATCATTAAACTGTCGGAATGGATCGTGGTTGTTTTGTGTTGACAGTTAATGACTGTCCGGTAACGAGCTTATATCGCTAAATAGTACAATATAAAAGACAAATACTGGCAATGAAATGCTATATGACTTTCTCTAACGTAGATATAAAGAGAAATAACCATTGCAACTGTTGTTACATGGAGGCTACATCAGATGTAATGAAATGTGTATTCATTGTGGATTTAAGAAAAAGTATTTATGGTTCGTTCAATTCATTAATATACTTTATTAAATATAATTGTGAATCATTTTTCGATGTAGTAATTCGTACACGAAACGTTGAATTTTTATTTGTTTAATTTTTTTTTAAAGATAAAATTATGTGTGTTTTTTTACGAAGATTGAACTAGATACGTGTTAAAATATTTATTTTACATCAGAGTCCGTCCGGTATGTTATTTGTGGTATCCAATATTTTGTCTATATTTGTTAAATAACAATTTATCTAAATTGTTATTTAAAACAAAAGAGTTCCCCTTTCGCGTATTGTTCTCTATCCAATTGATTTACAGTTAACATTTGTTAGTAATACAAATTTGGGGGAGTTCGACATAACTACCCATTCCTACTTCCAAACATCCACCCGCCATACATACGAGTGTTTCTGTAATCCGCAGAGATGATTATATTAGTCAAAATAGTGAATGTTCTGAAACGCTTTTTTTCCTAGCTATCCGGCTTTTTTTTTACTAAATAATTTCTATCTTTAGAACGGCTTAACAGATTGAGTTGAAATTTTACACGGTAGTCGTCAATGTAAAGACCTAGTTTCAAATGAAATAATCAACTTATACCTATATCGACATTTAATACGTGGCGACCATTTAAAATTTTTAAATAAAAACTTCGTTTAAATAACTTTAAATGAGTTCCTTGCATTTAAAATATGTAAATATTCGCCATTTTGAAACGGATTATTGGAACAATACGTTTGGTCTGTATGAACTGAACGTATGATAAATTGTTAGAAACTCAAAACTCTGCTAAAACTATCTTTATGCTCCTCTTAATGCTTTTATGAGTAAGAAAGTACTGTAAAAAGAAAAACTTGATAATCTAGAATGTTTTTTAAAATTTAATTATTATACCATTACAATAATTATAACAGTAAACTAACAAGGTATAAACACGATGTGCTTTGGTAATAGTAATAAACTAATTTGTAATCATGTATTCAGTCAACAGTTCAGTTAATTATAATGAATTAGGCTTCTATGTCGTGTAGTAGACTATTAGCAATTACGTGTCTGTAATATACAGGAATAATAACTACAAACAATTGTCATTACGCATTAATGACAACACTCTATGAATGTAAAAACTAATATCTGTATAATTTGTGTATTTGTCATTCAAATATCTGTTTCTTAGATCTTGGAAGTAGGGGTAACGATACACCCTCGTCAGCTTTATATTAGGTACAAGTAGTTTTTGGAAGGAAATCATAAAATAAATCAAGAGATAAAACAAAAATTGAAGTTTAATAGTTTTTAAATTAATAAGTATTTCGGAACTAACCACAATTTTAAATACAAGTTACAAGATAAGGTTAGGTTAGGATAATTTAAGTTAGTTAGGTTTAGGTTAGGTAGGGTTCGGTTAGGTTAGGTTGGGTTAGGATAATTGAAGTTAGTTAAGGTTAGGTTAAGTTAGGTTAGGTTAGGTTAGGTTAGCTTAGGTTAGGTTGGGTTAGGTTAGGTTAGGTTAGGTTAGAATAGGTTAGGATAATTTATGTTAGTTAAGGTTAGGTTAGGTTAGGACGTTGAATTAACTCACAGGGTAAAGTCGTGTCATCGGGGTGCACTACAAATGTAAACTATCAACTCTTGGTAGAATTAAATTAATCAAAGCGGCATCAACTGCCCCCTAAAGATCCATTCAATATCCACACGCTATGCTGGGTACTCTAACTGGTACAGGTTTGGTTCTCTCAAGACGAAATAGTGACGGTTTAGAAAGGGGTTAATTTGTAAACGAAAATTAAGCAATTTCTCTCTACTAATTGGAAGAGTGAGGAGCTCGTAACACAGTTCTCCTTAGATATACCACGCCCTGATAGCATTTGTAACGTTACATAGGGGTTGTGCTACCCCTAGAAGTTACTTTAATAAGCTCTGTATAATTATTATTACCTTTAATCGTGCTCGGCAATAGATGCCTCATGTAACGTGAAATGTACAACCACCATATCTCAAAATTCATTTGTGAAGATGAATCTAAATTAATAAAGGTTAAAATTACTTTTTAAAATAAATATATAACTAGACAAATATACTCCATAGACCGTTAATAATAATCGTAGTCATAGCCTATTCGGGTTGCGATTACAGTAATTAAAAAGCTCAATTTTTAATTACCCCACTCAGAAAAGCGGTCATGTCTCATATAGGACGCTTACAACTTACAACTTATGGTATACTTTGGATTAAACTTAATAAAACTGAGCTAACTGTCGTACACGTAATTCACATTTACCTAAAGATTAAATGTTATTTGAGAAACTACGCGATAATTATGAACCTGGTTGGCAACACGTATTCTCTCTTCAGATGCTTCCCAAAAGCAGACTACAAGTTAAACTAGTTTTCACCACTCCACTTCCTCATCAACCAGTTTAGTAATGTCTCGATGATTCTCTCTTTAAATGTGAAAGAATTACCTCTTATTATAAGTGTTGTAACCAATATCATTCTACAGGACACGTTGTTGTAAAATGAAATCAAGGATTAATAATAGTTAATACAGTCCTGCTAATCCCAAGGGAAACTAATTAGATCTAAAAGTTTTTCTACGTAGTCTTATAGTCTCCATTCTTTTGAGCTTGGGAGCCAAGGGATATCGACGAAACATGAGATAAGTATTGGAATCATTCGCCGAATAACTGTCATCAAAGACTATGGTCCACCTTGTAGTAACCAAATTTATTCCATGTAGACCCGTAAACTTTGAAGTTTTGGACTGAAAAAATTGTGTCGAATATCAAAATCGCTTTTGAGTCTATTGTTTTGAGCCACTTCTATAAACAATTAAGGTACAACAAACCCCACTTTCGGAACATCTCACCAAACTGTAACCTTTCATTATAGAGAGGTCTCTAATGGAAATATGCCTCATCACTAATCATGGTAAGGAAAAATTATTTCAAGAATTCTTTCCCAAAACGGACTACGTTGGACATAATCACCTGGAAGGAACTTTTGATCATCGTGATTGTATTACGAGACAGACCCAAAGTTGATACACGATGACTAGTGGAGGTCCGAGAACTCTGAAGAACCCTTCTTTTGAAAGAACTGACCTACTCACACTCTCAATATTTTCTAAAGTCAGGGTAGGCCAGTTAATTTTCTCTTCATAACTGATCCAATTGAGAGAATCTATTCAACCCATCGGAGTATTGTGTTACAATCAAGATCGCCTTATCACGGTGGCACTAAACTGTAAACGGAAAAGACTCTTCAACAACCACAAAATCATTATATATAAATAGTTGATGGAAGACAAAAACACAATACCCAACGTTCCACTGCGCCAGAGCTACCAACTTGACCATCTGAATTATTCAAAGGAATGATTTAGTCGGTGACCTGCTCCCTCACACTTGTTACATATTTGAAGAATATAAGTTCACTTTACGTTACCCTGTACCTCTTTAATTTGTATCAAGTATTTCTTTTAAAAAGATTTTCAATGTCAAAGATTGGTCAAGACATAGTCCTACAGAAGTATTAGATTTTGCTCAAAGACGCTTAATAACATGTTCAAAACTAAAGATGTTACTTGTTTTTTCACTTCCATCCAAATTAACATCATATTATAATAGAAAATATTTTGGTTTAAGGGATTTGATTAAACAACTATGTTTACACCAAATTGAAACTCTACATTCTAGCAAATCCACAAACAAATACCCACGCAGTATTCTGTATTTGATTAATCTGTATTTCACAGTGCAAATTGTGGTTCGTGGATACACCGGTTTGTATAGGATTATTAATCCGCCACGTGTGTGACCTGGAGATCGTCCTTCCTGTGTCTAAACCAGATATGTTTAAAAACTAATTTGTTTTGCTATCTATGTGAGCACCTCTCTCAAACAGTTTTCAAGTGAAAAAGGTTAAAATCAAATAACACTTAACTGAAATAAAATACAAGCCGTGTTTTAATTAAACGAAAATATTTGGAGGAGATTTGTAGGTTTGAGTTACGCTAATATTGTTTTGTGTATATTCAAAATGAGTTAAGTTTGTCCGATCGTGTTCAACAAGTATTGTTGGCTAATTGAGTACAAACACATCAGTGTACAAATGACAAAGCTTTGTAGTTTTATATTAAATTGCAGAGAGACCATTGAATAAAATATTGGCTTTGAATTACAGGATTGGTAATTTCAAAACATGCTAGAGTATTATTAATGTAATAATGAGCGTAATTTATATCTGAATATGTTGGAGCTATATTTGCTACCCCAATTATGAAGTCAAAATATTTTCAAACGGAAGAATTACGACAGCACGTCTTTAGGGGTAACTTGTTTTACATGTAACAATCGTAGAAATAAAGTATTATTATTATTATTTATGGGTTTGTTCAGAACTAATGAAAATATTCTGCGTTGTTTGTTTTACTTCTTTTATTTTTTGAGAATTTTTTCCACCACAACCACACCAAAAATAACCATAACTTATTAGAAAATATATATTGTTTAGTCACTAAAAGGCTTTTATTATAAAAATCTGTTCACACCATATTAAAACTGTATATTGTAGCAAATCCACAAACCCACAGTGCATTCATTAATCTACTTTTCACAGTGCATTGTGAGGTTCATGGTTGCATAGGTTGCATGGGATTATCAATCCGCCACGTGCATGACCCCGATATTGTTTGTCCTTCAAAGCCAGAGAGGACATCCGTCTAAACTGCACTCGCAAATAATTTTGAAGTGTAACAGTTGAAATCACAAACTTTTAACCGATTTATATAAAACACAGAAAACCATGGAATTAAATTTAATGCAAATATTTGATGGATTCTTTGTATATATTGCTTTTTTCGTACATGTACATAAAAGGCTCACTGATCATGTCCAACAATAAAATTATTAGCACAAATATATATATTTGTACAAATGACAATGTTTTGCAGTTTTATGTTAAACGACAGAGGGAGCAATGAATAAATTGTTGATACGTATATTGCCCTGTTTTAAACTCTTGTTGAATGTCTGAGCAATTCTTGTTGAAAAGTTTTTACATTACAGTTGTTTCAGATTTACAAACGTCATCATCAGATAAATTCAATACATAAACACAATAATAAAATGTAGTAATTATATACGGTACTAATATGAATTCATACTATTTTGCGCATAGTCTATCACTATATCAATAGTCAAATAATCTCCTATCCTAAGTTGCCACATTTTATAATACAGAAATCTGATGGAAGCATTCACATAAAGATATGTGCATTAATATTATCTCACGTTAGTTAAGTCAGACCACACGTTACTGAGTGACGCTGTTAAACAAATGACGCTAATATGCAATAAAATAGTTTTTGTTCAAGGTCATTACATGTGAACACATGTAACATGTGTGAACATATGTTTTATAAACTATTTTTTTTCTTTAAATTCTATACCTTAAAATATTAAATTTAATTATTTCAATGGTTAAATAGATTTTTATACCAAGATCACCAAAAGTTCATTTTAGACCTAAATTCGCTCGTAAAGCCTTATTTGTGCCCTATAAATTCTCGCTATTCGGACCTAATATCTGAAGATACTCTAAACCGATACTAAGTAAGTTATTTTAAAAAATAGACCAAGGAGATAGAGTAATAAATCGATATATTTTTCATTTTATTTTTGAATAGTGGCTAAACGATTTTTAGACTGTTGTTCTAACAATAAATTTAATATTATACTGAACATGGATTTTTTGTAACATGTAGGCCTAAGTGACCCTATGTGATATCATTAGAAAAATGGTTTCTATCGCTAAGATGTAATTACTCACTTTTATAAAATATGTTGTCTAACCAAATGTGTGAAATTTTCGCCCTATCTAGAGGGCGCCCTTACTCTCAAAACCAAGTAAGCTACAATATTCTAATAAGGAAACCAACTTATCTCCACTATTCCAGACATCTACATTCTCTACTTTAAAAGAACAAATATTTTTTAGGGGAAAAAAAAAAAAAAAAAAAAAAAAAAAAAAAAAACACTTGAAATCTGTGGACCTTTGTTTATTACAAAAAAGCTTATTCCAAGAACATTAAAACATAGCTATATGTGAGGTTCAATCTACATCCAAGTTACTACAGAAATTTATTTTTTATATAAATTTTTTAGGTATTACCTGTAAAAATATTTAGCAATAAAACCCTTATTTTTTTACTATAGGAAACACATTTAGATATCTTTAAATAAAGCTGTATAGTTACTTATTGAACTATACAAAAACGCTTAGATTTACAAATTCACCTTCCAGTTTTGGTTTCGTATAACGTTATATCTTTAAACATGTAAGGATAATCTATTAAAATTACGATCCCTCACGTATAATACCATTCGGGGATCTTGAGTGTTCTCTTTTTATGGTTTCTTTACAATAACCCTTCCTTCCGTCTATTTAAAGAATTTCGGGCATAATTGATTAATTTTTTAAATGAAATAAATTGTATAAGTCTCAAACTATTAGAAAAACTCTGGTGTCTCTTATAATAACGTTATCTTGATAATTGTTCTCTCTTTTTTTGTTATTACGGTGTTGCACCCATGGAATTTGCAGAGATTTAGCCCACAGACATATAACTCTATACTACTTCAGTTTATTTACTCTCATACAAGAATAGTTTAAAATAGCACAATATCGCTCCCAAAGCCTAAGTAAGAGAAAAGTGTTTCTCATTAATTTCCAGTAAATAAAATGACAAAAACTAATGACCTGTAGTAGATTATCTAATATCTAAATATCGGCCCAAGGCAATCAAATTTAGGTTAAAAATGGCTTTTTATCGGCTATAAAACTAGTCTTTATTAGGTCCAATATATTTTTAAAGAATTAATTCTATTCTTAAGTCTATTAATCAATAAAATACAATATTCGTTACTTATGTGTGTTATAAGACCTTAAATTCATCAGGTATTTATAAAATAATACATGTATAACCGAAATAAAAAAGAGTATTAAGAAATTTGTTCTTATTACTTTGAATTTTAAATGGAATTTTGGAGCTTATATCAAGTAAAAGAGTATGAATATAAAAAAAAATACATATAAAAACAAAAAATCTTAAAATCTCGTTTAAAATCGAAATTCAACATAAAAATGGGGGTTCGTATAATAAATATTAATGTTTGCCGCTATATTGGAAAATAGGGAATTTAAAAAATTCAAATACAGTATTTTATTAGGAGGTAAGGTCTCTCATATGACCATTTCTAGTGGGCCAGTTAAAAAATGATATCCTGAATACAACACAAGACGATTTTCATAACGTTCACAAATTTTAAAACAAAAAATACCTTTTCTATTTTTTAGATCTATTTAATAAATAATATATTTATTCTTTCGGTCTAAGGAAATATGGAAGCATTCACTTCAAGCATTTCAAATATTCCAAGATATTTGTCAGACTTCGCGAAAAAAAATAGATAAATGTTACAGTAATGTCTCTCTGTCTATCCAGTTTGGATGACTAGATATTATCTGAACTATTTAAGAGTTGGCCAAAACTAAATAATATGTAATTAAATTTTGTTTCCTATAAGCGAACAAAACATGACTATTTTTTGTATTTTTTTGAAAACAAAAATTGTTGGTTCAGCAAAAGTAATAAAACTCTCTGTATACTACATTGAAACTGTATATGGCAACATACACAGGATCAAATACCTATAACGGTGTATTGATGTTAGATTAATACATTTTTTTATAGTGCAATATAAAGTTTGGAACGAGCTTTATTATCTGACACGTGTATTTTTCTGTTCTGCGGCAAAGCCTAAAAGTTTGTATTACATTCTTATACTAATTTGTTTACACATCTGTGATCTCCACTCTCAAATATTTCTGAAGTGAAAAGTTAAACTGAAATACCATAAAACTAGATTTATAATTAAATACAAACATTTGAAACATCTTTTGTTGGTGTGCACTTAGGGGTGTAAGTTTCGGTGATATCGTTTTGACCCTTAATCTTATGACTGGTGTTCAATTGAATTGATTTGATAGATTCATTAAAAGCAAAAAAAACCATTGACAAAAAAAAAAAGACAGAAAAAATTGGCTTGTAATTTGATTTGATTTATGGACACTGACTGCTAGCTTTCGAACATTCGTGTTAACAGATTGTACTAAAATGTTTATCTAGAAGTAATGATAAAGGTGCAATATATTTTTTTCTTTACCCCAAAACATGTAACTAACGGTTTCAATAACATAGTAGCCTAGACAGACCTACATTCTTTTTTAGTTTTGACGATACAGTGAAAGATTTCCTTAAAAATTGCCCTCAGTACGTTAGATATAACATATTACTGTATATATAATATAGAAAAATATGTAAAGCCTAATTGAACTTTTAAAAATACCCATATCCTAGTTTCTTCCGAAAGAAATTAAGAGTAGTATGAAATTAAATGCACCGGATTAAAATTACTAACGATGATCAGCCGAAAAACGTTAACAAAAATAAAAGAGAAAATTAAGCACTTTAAAATATTATCTTCTACAAAACTAAAAATAGAAAGGAAACACACAGACTATGTTGGCACACGTGTTATTCAACTGATTAAGAAGTAATGATGTGCATTTACAAGTCAAATCAACACGTCATGATATAGTTTACCATTTACATTTTAAATCAGCGGAACACAGAACATTAATTCTTAACTTTTTTTTTTACATATTTTGCATAATGTTTTAGTTTTTCATTTCTTACTTTAAATATAGAGAAAAAATTAAGTTTATTCAACAATACATTTCAAATGCATTAACTAAAAATTGTGTTTGATATTTTTGATAATGTTTTTTTCCGTTGTTCTTTACCAATCAGTAATGATTATTCCTAAAGTTTTATTAAAGAGAAGGAGATTAGTGTTGATGTATGAAAATCTTTAAAAATTATCATTTTCGGAGTCGGGAACTATGAGGCTGGAAAATTTAAATATATTTACTTGATAATTTTGAACGTTCCGTATTGCATTCTGGTAGCCTTATCTTTGTACGTCGTGGTACTCTCAAACGCAAGAGAGGACTGGAAAGATGGCAAGCTACCGGGATATCCAGGACAGTTAGTTTGGTATACAGATGTATCAACAGTCTGGATACGGAGATTATAGTCAAACCACTGGGGTAACTTTCGAAGCTAGCCTAGGTATGTATTGTACAGTATTCCAAATCGATATTATAATCGAGAATTAGAAGAAGGCCTTAAAGGTAACGACAATCTAATTCTCTCAGATAGCCAAGCGGAAATCAAAGCTATAAGCTCAGTAGAAGATTCATCCGAATTGGTATGGGATTCTCTCTGTTGCCTAGAATAGGCAACGATTGAAATGAGATGGTTACTTAGGCTTGCGGGATCGAGGGTAAGGAGAGGGCGGATCTGTTGGCAAAATAAAAGAGCCTCTGTCTGCCTTGTAGGAAAATAACCTTCTTGCGGAGTCAGTCATTCAACGACAAGAAAAAAGGTAAAAAATGTGCCAAGGAAGACAATTTCGAACGATGGAAACAAATTCCTGGACAGAGATTGGTAATGTGTCTTCTCTTGGGACGAGATCCTGTGCTGACAAAGGTGCTGGTTCAGTATGACAGGAAGTCCCTGAAACAGATCGTTGTCATGATTACTTAAATTTAATCGTGCCACGTAAAGAAGGTAGGCTAACTACAAGTCTCACCTTACTGTCGTCTTTTCTGTCTTGTATCAGAGACCACAGTGTATATATATATATATATATATATATATATATATATATATATATATATAATATATATATATATGTGTGTGTGTGTGTGTGTGTGTGTGTGTGTGTGTGTGTGCGTTTTTATTGAGATAAAATCTGGAGTCCAAAATAAGAAGAATCTTCGGACCTCAGCAACCAGAGATAATTTTTGATAAGAACACCCTACACAAGATCCTAGAGCTTGTTAGAAGCACTGGGTGTCTTACTAACCCATTGTCTCTAACAGGACGGTGATCAAAAAAAGGGCAGCACAATAGGCCCATGGCCAAAGTGCAGGAGGCTTAGAGCCACACACACACACACACACACACACACACACACACACACACACACACACACACACACACACACACACACAAACACACACATTCGTGGTGAGTATAAACTACACAACAGTGTTTGAAATTCTCAATTAATTATTGTGGATCACAAGTAAATCTTTTAACACAAACAAATATTTCTAACAATTTTGATTATACTTTGGTAATTTAAAATTAGTCAGAAATTCGAGCAAAGGTATTGCAAACTCACGTAAAATGTCATTACATTTCCAACTATAAAAAAAAACAATCGCTTTGGATAAAATTGTATAGAAAAAGCTAAACAACTTAATGGTAAATTGAAAAGAATAAAGATCAGCAGGCTATCAGGTCCGATTTTAACTCACTTTTGTACCCTCTAACCTGTAGTAAGCTCTTTTAAATTGTGATGTGTGAAAAATTGTCAAAAACTGTTTATTTCTATTGCAGAAAATAAATAAATGAGTATTAGGTTAACCACAATAGTAATAACGTTATAAATAAATGAACTAATAAAAATAACTTAAGAAAAATCATCTATCACCCGTGACACATATATCCTCTGTTTTTAAATGAATCTAGTAAAAAACCATATAATTTCCTTTATAATAAAAGGATATATATATATATATATATATATATATATATATAAAGAAAGTTATATAACTTATAATGCCTCTTTGGAAAATAAACGTATAAAAATAAAAACTATAAATTATTTACCTACATTGTTCAATTATCAAAATTTTGAAAAAAACTATAAAATTAAATTTAAAAATTGGAAGAAAGAGATAAAATATGAGTAAATATAAAATAAAATCTTTTTTTTTTCCTTTTTTTTTTTTTACTTAACGAACTAGTAAAAACCATTTTAAAAACAACATATTTATAAGATTTGTAAAAATAAGTCAAGCAATAAAAACTATTAGAGAATCTACATAAAAAACTAATATTTGAAATACAGTCTATCCCTTCCATATTTCTCGTGACTATACTCGGTAGACAATTAATAGTTACAAGCTAAAGTTACAAGCTAATTTTTTTTCCATGGCAATGACTGTAACAATTTCATTTTCTATTAATGTTTTAACTGATTAAAACAATAATTAAATATGTTTAATGAAGCGAACATAATAGGCTAGGCGTGAATTGAATTTACATTTGACCACAAACAAAGCAGTGTTGTCGTATTGTGCAATACACGTTAACACATTTCAAACAAAAACTATTGTTGCCACGTTTTACAATAAATATATTTACTCTTTATTTCAAAACACTTTGAAGTGATGCATTCCATTGCTAACTGATTGTCGACTTGTGGAATTGATACAGTTTAGAATTGAAAAGAAACTCATTCCAACAAAAGTGTTTTTGTATAGTTAGTTGGCATACTTGAGGAAACTATATAAATCTTAATTGCTACACTAACAAGATATTAAGCGCATATATTTAATTAGAACTTGTGGTTTAGCTTGTTTTTACCTTTATCTTGCCGTTAATGTGTACTATTTGAAAAAATAGCAAAAAGTAGACCTTCAATTTTTATTTATTTCATTAAGTTATCCCGTGTATGCTACTTCGTAGTTTAGAGCTATTTTGTTTATATTTATATTAATTTTGGAGTTTTTTAAAATTAAATTTAGTAATATTTCTCAGCCAATGTACATTGTAGATCATTTAATGTTATATTAAATAATAATTACGTAATTATAACTCTATCAAGCTCAACAATGGTAGGTTTAGCTAAGTACCAAACGGCTGTAACACCATAGTTGCAATTTATCTCTTCCTACAAAAAACATGTTCTATTTACCTTCAAACCAGCTTCAGTTTAACCCAGATCTTGTCTCTGGTCATCAGAATCTAAACCCAGTCTCTCTATTTTTCATACTACTAGGTATATATTTTAAAATATCTATTATTCTACTGTTGATGAGTGTTGGGGATATTAAAAAACGTTTTTTAAATTAGAATTGTACGTTTGACTATTACCACAAAATTCAAAACTGTCTTACTAACTTATAAAACCTAAATTATATTTACCTAGACTGCTAATAATTATATTCTTTTAAATAAATATTGAGCTGGACCTGTGAGAATAAAACATGAACACAAATTGTCACAGATAGTACGTTTATTAATTTAAACGCTTTTCAACGACAAAGCCGTCATCTTCTGTAATGCATCATTGAAGATGGCGACTTTGTAGTTGAAACGCGTTTGAATTAATAAACGTACTATTTGTGTTCAAGTTGTATTTCTTTGTATAATGTCTTCTAAATATTATCGCATTAGAGTTTATTTAATTTTTTTTATTCCGTTCAATTAATTACTAATAAATGAACCTAAATTTGTACAATTATTTTTTGCTTTTTAAAACTAATTATACACTATAAAACTAACCAAACACTGGTTGAGAACAAGTGATTTATTACAAAACCAACTTTATTACTAGACAAGTACAAATTAATTGCACAAAGTACAAATGAAGGATTTGCTGGTAAAAACGATTTTTTTTAAAATCTCTTTTTAGATTTGCAAACTTTAAAAAGTAAAAAGAAAAAAACTTACATGTAAAATTTGATTGATTTAGAAGAAAATGCCAACTAGAAGGGAAATTATTACTGTTTTCCCTCTAATATTTTAGGTTATGATTTTAAAAACTTTTTTTCATAAATCCCATAGTAGACACCAAATTCAGATATCACTGGATAAAGTTGCATACAATTACTACTAAGAGGCAAATTAATTTACATCACTTCATTTTAAAAATCAAAAACTGTTAGGGTTTTGTTAAAAAATATGTGTAATTAATTTTAACGCAATATATTAAAATTCCTAGAGCAAATTTTATTCTGTTGTATATTTACTCCTTTAACCCTAGTCTTTAGAAACATTATGCCTCTCAATTTGTCTAAGGAATTTCCAATATTAGTCGTTATTTAATTATTATAACATCTTTTATTTTACAATTGGTTTTTGAAATATTTGCTTCTCTTCTGAAATCTAAGTAACGAAAATTTTGAATCTTTTCAATGATCTTTCTTTTTATTGTTCTATATGAATTACGAAAGCATCCTGTCTACTGCAGAAACTTTAATATTACGTTTAGCTTACTTTAATTTCGGATTGCTTCTATCTCTCTTTTTATTGTTCTATATGAATTACGAAAGCAACCTGTCTACTGCAGAAACTTTAATATTACGTTTGGCTTACTTTAATTTCGGATTGCTTCTATCTCATTTTTTATTGTTCTCTATGAATTACGAAAGCATCCTGTCTACTGCAGAAACTTTAATATTACGTTTGGCTTACTTTAATTTCGGATTGCTTCAGTAAATTGAGCCACAACCAGGACTAAATAAATTATGCAATAAACGCATTTGTACAAAACATTTGAAGTATAATCAAAGAAAGTACATGTCAATATCTCTCAAAAACATTTGATTCACAAATAATCGAAAGCAAAGTAAAATAAACAATAGACATAGTAAAAGAAAGCCTATTTTTTCTCAAAAACGTGGTAGATGGTTTTGATAAAAATTTTAATAGGTTTATGATCCTCGCTATAGACACCCATACTATTCCTAAATGAAGGTATTTAATAATACACATCTGTTTAAACCAAATTAAAAACTGTATGTTCTAACAGATATACCAAAAAATAACTACTGTTGTGATTAGTAGGGTTGTAATTTGATATTGATTAATATGATATTTAAATATAAGATACAAGGTTATTTTATTTGCATAGGTTTATTAATCCAACATGTGTATAACCCCGAGGTTATTTGTCCTTCCATTGTAAAAGCCATACAGGTTGTATTGCAAAATGAAACTAATTTGTTTTGCTATCTGTGTGAGTTGTACTCTCAAATGATTCTGAAGTGTAACAGTTAAAATCAAATGACACATGTTTCAAAACTCAGAAAACCTTGAGTTTTAATTAAATTCAAATATTTGAATGATTATTTTTAGTTTATATATAGGGATTTAGGTAGTACTGATATTATTTAATCTGTACACAAAATGTGCTAGGTTTTATTGATAATTTTCTACTATTTTTTTATGACAAATTTTTTAAAAAGAGTCTGTTTACAAATGACTCGGCTTTGTAGGTTTATATTAAACTAGTCTTTTCCAGTTTAAATTTTAATAATTTTCCAAACAAAACAACAAAATGAAACGTATTTGAGAATTTAAACTGTTTAATTTTCCGAGATATAAGGAACCCATCACAACACAAAGTAAACCCACACAAATAAATTAAGCACTATATAAGTTAACCTAAAAAATAATTTAAAACAGCTATTATAATTTCTCAAAAAAAACGTATAACGTATTCCTGAACTTATAACAGCTGTTTCAAATTATTTTTGTAGTGAAACATGTTATTTATCATTAACATGCATGTTATTGAAATGATAAATTTATTACAAAATGCATGTTTCTAAGAAAAATGAATATTTGTTAGCAAATCAGAAAGTAACGCTCTTTGATTTGACATCTCGATTATTAAAATCAGCCCTATATAGTTAAGAAATTCCTTTGAGAAATAAATATAAATTAGGAATGAATTCGAAAGTTTATAATGGAGAAAGTTCACCGTATACGTTTATGACGCAATCTCTATACAAAAATTTTAAATATGTTAAAAAATTAAACACGTATCTTGAAAATTGAAATTTCGAAATAAACCTTTTATTATTCTTCAAACAACTAACTTGTTGCGACATAAACAAAATTATTATCTTAGAAATATTTTACAATTTTCACATTTTTATAAACTATTTTAATAATCATGATTTGGACTAGTTTTAGTGAAAGTGGTATCAAATGTACCAACACTAGAATGGAATCAAATATGCAAATTAAAAAGAAATTTCACCGTATTTTATTATTTTTATTTTATGTTGCCGTCATGTTTTTGTTTCCACTTAACGATTGCTACTTTGTCTAAGTTTTCAATAAAGAAACTTGTAGTTGTTAAGCATTTCAGATGTTTTGTATATTTTCAATACCTACTTTCACAGGATATTACTTTATTAAATTCGATGCATAGACGCGATTAAGGACTGTACGATGAACTTCAGTTATCTATCCCATCAATATGGTCGTAATTAAATATCATATTTAATGGAATGGAATCAAATATGCAAATTAAAAAGAAATTTCACCGTATTTTTTTTTTTATTTTATGTTGCCGTCATGTTTTTGTTTCCACTTAACGATTGCTACTCTGTCTAAGTTTTCAATAAAGAAACTTGTAGTTGTTAAGCATTTCAGATGTTTTGTATATTTTCAATACCTACTTTCACAGGATATTACTTTATTAAATTCGATGCATAGACGCGATTAAGGACTGTACGATGAACTTCAGTTATCTATCCCATCAATATGGTCGTAATTAAATATCATATTTGGTTGAAACTAATCTTATTGTTTGATATAAACTAAAATAGAGGTTAATTTGTTTGATTCTTTTTGAATGTCAATAAAATTCTCGATTCATAAAGAAGCAAACAGGATACGATCTTTATTTTAAATAATATTATTAATTCAGAAAACAACACACTACCATTCATATTTACTTGATTCTTCATAGTTACGTAGACATTTCATTTCAAAAAATAACATGTGTTTTTTGTTATTTATAGTTTCAGGACCCGATTTCGTTCAATATATTGATTGTACACATTGTATATTTCAAGTCCTTAATAATTTTTTTATCAAATTTTAATTTTGTATTTCATATTTTTTGGGGGTTTGTCGTTCAAAATGCAATTACATTTCAGTCAAAATATCTATGGTGATTCGACATTTTTTGAGACCTATTTGAGTAGATGAAATACTATAATATATTTATTGAAAACCATTTTTTTTATAACATACAAAATAAGAAAGCTAATTAACAAGTTAAAACACAAACATTCATCCCTATCTATTAGAAATAAGAACAGTCGTTATTTCAGTCGATATCAAATCTTCACGTACTCTCTGTTTTTAGTTAAAACTGGTTAAGAATTATTAAAGAGTTACTAAAAGTTATTAAAGTTAAGGATTATTAGGAAAACGGTAAAAATAAATGATTTTTTTTTAATTTCCATAACGTTTGCACAAATTCATGATAACAAATATACATTTGAAAACTATTTGGTCGGTGAAGGTATATCATTGTAAACTTCCAAGTTATATCGAATTTAAACTGTACATTTTAGCAGACAAATACCCACCGTATTTGATTAATTTCTTTTCTCAGTACAATATGAGGTTGAATCGGTTTGCATATGATTATTATTCCGCACGTGTATAACCCCGAGATAATTATTTGCCCTTGCAACCTAACGTTGAAACTAATTTGTTTTGACATCGATGTAGACTCACTTTCAATTAATTCTGAAGAGTCACAGTTAAAATAAAATGACACTATGATATTGTAGGATACCTTGGGTTTTAATTAAATACAATTATTTCGTATACGTTGAGTTTAGATTACACTGATACCAACACCAAAAGGTGTTCTTGTATAGTAGAGGGAAATTAAAATATAAAAGTAATGTAACTGGGAAGTTGGTTTTTTTTTCTTTTTATTCATGCATGCATTGAGTGGGAATTTGGAAAAATGAGCAAAAACTTACTTGAGCTTCGTTAGAAGAGTGATTTTGCTGTACATTTTGAGTGCATCGCTACACTATTTTTTAAATATCTTCGACTCTATGGGTCGTAGAGAAATAGATGGAAAAAATACTCGGAAATGAAGGGTCTATATCGAAATCGTACGGTATAGGAACATTAAGAGCAGTTCCTAACCTCAAAAAAATTCGAGTTTCTTTATTTAAATTTTTTTTTCATTTATAATGCAAAAAATGGGGTAAAAATCGACACATCTACACAAAAATTAAACGAAATATGTATACTTACACTAGACAACGGTTATCAAATTTATGGAAAAAATTAAAGCATTGTAATTTAATGACAAGTGGTCGTAGAGTAAACTTTGTTTTTAGATTTTCAGTGTTTTTACCTATTGTTTAGTGAACATATACAAAATTTTGTTTATCAAGGTAAATTGCCTAAAAAAAAAAAAAAAAAATACTTTATTTTTCAACGTTCTGCATCTGTTACCTAATCTAGACGTCAAAGTCGCTTCCAAAAAGATGGGGCACCACCACATTTCAACCACATAGTCAGGAATCAATTAAAAATGAATTGACCAAGTGTTTTAGCTCCAATTAATATTTTCCAATATGACTATTTCAAGGTCAACATTTACAAGGTCTATTCAAAGACGTTCAAGCTACTAATTTCTCACATCATGGAAAGTGAAACTGAATTGAACTATAGACTTTATGTGAGCTCAGTCAAGGCTATGTAGCCTCTTCTACTGAAACCATAAAAAAATAAATAAAAATAAAAACAACAACAATACATTGCACTCTCTAGATATAATAAACAGACAGAACTGATAAGTAATACATAGTAATAATAATAACAATATAAACAATTTCCTACATTATAATAACGAATATTATTGAAAAATACAAAATCATTGCATATTACACAATACATTAAGAATAATAAATAAAAAATTCAACTTAGTAAGTAAACTATAAACTTAACCACCTATACCACATAGTCTACCATAATATAAATTGAATACTGTAAATAACAGCAATAAATATATACACAAATACACAAACACTAACACACATATAGAGAGTGAGTCAAACACACATATAGACTCCAAGCCAGAACAAACTCATTAATGGAGAAAAAAAGAGGGATTAAACGTCTAAGAAATTCAACCCTTAGTTCAGAAAATGCTCCTTTAGTTTCATTTTGAATGTGGACAAACTCGGACTCTCCCTGATCTTACTGGGAATACAGTTCCTCAATCAACAGCAGGAAACGGTAAAAGATTTATTAAAGATGGAACTGCGGTTAAAGGGAATTAACTAAAGAAGATCAATTAACACTAAGGAAATAACGAACATACTTCAAACAATATCTTAGTTGTTTGTCTTATCACCAGAAGTATCCACGTAGAAATTGATTGAAACAAGTATATTATTCGGATAATGTAGATATTTTCCCTTTCATGCAAATGTCTTGAGACAATGAGAAACCTCTTTTTTCATCGTTCAATTAATTTCACTTCAAACTCTAATTTGGCTTTCAAGTTTAACGTTGGTTAGAAACGTATTTTAACTAAAACAATCTCACCATTCCGTTAGTTTTATCAACCAAATAAAAATTGTAAGTCAATTGAACCACCAGTTTTTAAGTTTAAAAGTAACAAAAAATCCACAAATAATAGAGATATAATAAACTTAAATACAGTTTTAACTTTAATGTAATAGCAAGATAATATTTTAAGAAAAAAGTTAAAGCGTAGAGCTGAAAATTTAGTCTACTCTTCCCATAACGAGAACTTTGAAATAGTTAGATATTGTAAATTATCTTATATCAAGAGAACTAGTTATAAAATCAGTAACCTTATTTCAACTAAATGTAATGGTAAAGTTGCCTTTTATTGTACAAAAAATCTAGGGAAAATGTTGGTTAATAATAAAGATAAAAAAGAAATGTTAGAAAATAGTGGAGTTTATAAAATATCTTGTCAAGATTGTGACTCTGAGTACATAGGTCAATCAGGTAGATCTATAAAAGTTAGAATTAAAGAACATGTAAATAGCTGGAAACATGGCTATAGAAACTCTAACTTTGCTAACGACCTTTTGGACTCGGGTCATAGTTTTGATCCGAAATTGAATGTTAAACTTTTACATATAGAAAATAAAAGTAATAGATTAAATAATTTAGAATGTTTAGAAATAAATAGATCTATTACACTTAGGCCTATTCTCAACTTAAATGACCAAATTGTATTAAATTCGTCACCTCTTCTAAAACCCATCCGTAACATAGTTCATTAACCTTTATCTGACTGCTAGGTCATCCCCCCCCTTTCCCGATTTCTCTATTGTATTTCAGTTTCCTGTACTTATGTTTAAATAGTTGTCTATACCTGTAAATTATCAGTTGCCCAACGATGCCGCAAGGCGAAAAAATTATAGCTCATTTATACTATTAAATATTTGAAACTTTAAGCTTTTGCTTTATTTTATCCTTTAATACAGTTACTTCCAAATAATAAGTTTATTAATAAAACGCGTTTCAATTACAATGTTGCTATCTTCAGTTGTAGATGAGCTACAACAATCAAATTATAACATAAAGAGGTATTACTTTAAAAATTAACTACTGTATATTTTTTATAAGTGAGAACTCTAATTGTAAAAACTACTATGTAAAGCCTTTTCTCCTACACACATACAGGTTTTGAACGAATATGAAAACACATTTGATTTCTGCGCATTTGATTTTTCTTGACTTCGTTGACGCGTTGTTGTGATTTGGGCTTTTAATGCCAATAAAAAAAAAATTACTAAGCTTTAGTGTATCAAAGTTCTTGTTTATTTAATATGTGTGATTTGTCAGAGTTATTTAAAAAAGTAATGAAATAAGAAAGTGAAGTGAAGGAAGTACACAAGATCTTGACAAGTTTCTCCACTCTTACTGATTGGTTCAACACTAGCATGAACCAAGTTAACTCTAACCCTACAACCTTCTAAAGAGTGGAAGTATCGACTAATCTACGAAATGGAGTCCTTACTTTGCACCTTGCAACGAATGACAAAACTCGGAACTAGGTCTAGATTACTCTAGCTTTAGACGCCGAGCCGTATTCAGTCATTGAAAATCCCTACTAGCATATACGGGATGATTTAAGCAAGCATGACAGCTGTTTTGTTCTACAAGTAAAATGTTACAAATAAAACTTTATATTTTTGGAGGTAAACTAGAGGTATTACCAAATTGTTTATATCATCCGCCATTTTTCAAGTATACTCACCGGTTTTATAATAGGAACCCCAATTTTTAGGACGTTTTTTAATATAACGGATTATTACAAGAATTTTTATTCATGAAAATTTTTAGTTATGTCATTTAAACACAGACTTATATGTTTCTAAAATTTGCAAAATCAATTTATTTTCAAAGAGGTTTTTGAGTGTATTCATACCGAATACATAAGATATACCATGTGTCCTAAAAGTCCCCCCTCTTATTTTGTTTATTATGGAAATAGACAGATTTGCTTTATGGGAAAGTTTAGATAACCAAAGGAGGAGTTTTTTGAAGTATCAAAATTTTCAACCCTTACCCCCAAAATGGAGTAGTTTGGATGTAAGTCAAGAATTTAAAATAGCAACCCCTATTGAGTGATACCTCATTTTAAAGGTCTTTTAAAAATAAGAATAATGGCGCAAACTAAAGGTCTTTAACTTCATCCTGCCCAACATAGCGACCAATCGAATTGTAAATTTTACGTTAATAATTACATCGGAAATGTTACGAAATGTACAACATGCTTTTGAGTCCAGAATCTATTTCTGCCAAGGAGTAAATGCTAGCCATTTCGAGAACTTAATCTGAGCTAAAAAAACAAGTTAAAGCTCTTACCATCATTTTACCAACATAGAGCAGTTTGTAATGTAATAAAAACAACCGGAGTTTGTAGGTTAACATTCACAATTCGATTGGTTGCTATGTTGGGTAAGATGAACTTAGAGACCTCTGGTTTACGACATTATTCTTATTTTTAAAAGACCTTTAAAATGAGGTACACTCAATAGGAGTTGCTATTTAAAATTCTTGATTTACCCCCAAACTACCCCATTTTGGGGGTAAGGGTTCCAAATTTTGATACTTCAAAAAACTCCTCCTTTGGTTATCTAAACTTTTCCCAAAGCAAATCTGTCTATTTCCATTAATAAAAAATAAGAGTGGGACTTTAAGGACACATGGTATAAGCCATATAAAATCTATGCTAGATTTTTCAAATAATAGGTTTGATGCATATTCCATTTCCAAATTCTTACTGGTCAAACAGCTGCTATATTTTATACCTTGTATTTATATAAAGTAAATTATTTTTCCAAAACAAGACAAATTAATTAAATATACGTTAAAGGAAATACTTTATGTGTAGCCTACTAGTACAAGTTTATTGTCTGAATAATTTTTTTATAATTTAGGAAACTGTTTAAAATTGGAGTAATACTAGACATAGTTCCAAGTTTCATTGCTATTTGCAAATTAGGAACCAAATTTTGTAGATTAATCAATACTTCTATTCTCAAAAGGATTGAGGAGTTTGAGTTAACTAGGTTCTTGTTAGAGTTAATCCAATCGGTAAGAGTGGAGAAACTTGTTCTGAGTAACATCTTGGCTGCAACAGTTTCTTATTTCATCACTTCTAGAAACTGAAATAATCCAAGTCATTTAATTTAATTACATAAGAACGTTCGAAAAAATGGTCACGAAAAATTAGTTAGTTTCCCTTTTTGGTCAATTTCTTTACCAACCATTTACATCACTGAATAATAAAGTAAATATTTTAATAAAATTACGAAAGAACTTTCAAACTTTTGCTAACATTACCTTTTATCAATAGTATAGTAAAAATATTATTATGGTTTAATCACATATTTATCATTATTTGAAAATATAAAAATTAATACATGACTTTTCGAAAATTAATCAACCTCCTTTATCAAGTGATAAACCTAAAGTGTAAAAATAAAAATACCAACATAGCTTAGTATTCTGGTTTAAAATGTATTTGATAATGAAGGATTGTTCACATTTTATGATTTATTCCTAAATTGCCATTATGTGTATATAAAATTAATACGTGACGTTTTGAGAGTATAAATCAACTCTCATTATCAAGTGTGAAACTAGAACGTAGTAGTAGAGAAAACACCAACAAACCATAATAAATTAGGGCTATGTTGAAAACTAAATCTATATTCTAATAAAAGTACTCAAGCTTAAACTTAGGCATGAACAATCAAAGCTAATTCAAAACATTCCATTTTATGTTCACAAATTCTAATACTTAGAAGTATTTTTGTCTCACCAATATATTCTCTGTCACATTCATATTTAATTAAGGGAAATATCCGAATACACCATATTATTAAATTTAGCCTAGTAGCTAAGAACAACATAATATGAGCAATCTATCATTATCCAATAACTTTAAAATCAGAATATTTATTTAAAGTTCTAGCTCTCTCAATGTCCTTCTATTTGAGTTGTGGTAACTGCACCACAATCTATTGCATAACTTTAAAACCCCGAATAACTTTACTCAATTTGGTTTTGTCTACTTCAAAGTATGTCACAGCTAAGGACAAAGAAATAACACAAGTTAGCACTCTCTTTCTCAAATACACCTAACCCTAAATAAACACGAAATAGGTGTCATTGTTTGACCGAGACACAAATAAATAGATCGTAGGAACTTTAAATTTTTTTAATAATGAGAGAAAAGATATTGTAGAAAAATAGAAAATATTGGAAAACATATTTTTATTAAATTTTGGTAAATTGTACTGGTTTATGGACTTCGCTATTTGCTATACACTATATCATCCAACAGCTCAATTGTTTCTTATAGATGCTACCGGCTATGTAGAAAATCCAGGCATTCATAGACTATAGAGTACCTAGGCATTCTATACATTGCCTAATTTGTTGGTTCTTTACTCACTTTCCCTATTCATTTAGTATAAATACATTGTACTAAATATTTACAAACAACTATAAATTGAGTAAAATGACTACGGTAAAGTATTAAGTGAACAGATTTGCTCAGAAAATTATTTATATGAAATGGAGAAATGTGTGTGTGTACTAAATAATGAACCCAACCTAACATAACCTAATCTAAAATTCATGGAAAACTGGTATTCCAAACTCTGCCTAAAGTGCAGCGGGCATTCTATAGAATGTCTAGACAAAGTATTATATATGCTTGATTTCATACTTTGTCAACTTTAGGCAATTTCTATAATGCCTAGACATTGCATACAATGCATGATTTAGCACATTGATGCTAATATATAAACACCGTAAAGAATGATTTTACTTTTTTATGTTAAAGTCTTAAAAGGAGAGAGAAACATAAATTATAATAATAAGGTTTCATACTCCTCGTTCACATTCCGTTTCCATTAAAGTACCAATAGGAACGCTTGTTTTAAAAAAATAATAATACGTAAAATAGATTAACAACCATATTTTGTCTTGAAACAGACGTTGTAAATGTCAAATTTTTAACTGGATGAACTCAACAAAACGAAAGTTTTTCAATTGATTCAGATATATCGTTATTCTAACCAAATCAGTACAACAATTACAACCTCTAAATCGTGCACAGAAACACACAGACACGTATACATATTTTGGAAACAATTCAAAGTGTTCCTAGACATTTATTATCGTCAGGTCAACATGAAGACTGTTGCCCTATCTATATTTTCAATAAGGAAACTCGTATTTGTTTAAGTATTACAGAAAGAATATGAATTTATTCAAATCTTTACTTGGTTCTCAATTACTTCCATACACGTTTGGGGTTTCATTTCATCCAGTTCAAAATTCACCTCAGTTCAATACCATATTTGTAATACCATGATTAAATTTAATTGTCAAATATTAACGCCTTTCCTCTGTAAAAGACTATATCATGTAACATTACCTTTAAAATCAGGACTGAGTTTTGACTTATTATATTGTTATTTGGTTGTTGTACTAATGAATAAATATATTTAAGAGAACTATGTTTTATGAAAATATGAATTAAACAATCTGGATCAACAATTCCCTTAATCATTTATTAACGACCACTATTAAAGTTGAACGACGGGGTCTAATACAAAATAGTGGTGAAAATGTTCAACCAAAATTTAAAATTTTCTACGAATCTACATTTTGTAGATTTTGTTATGAAAATACTTATAATCAGATATGTTTTTAATCACGACAATTTTAAATATATATATACAGGGTATTTCTGTAATGCGAGGAGATAATTCAGGGGGTGGTTATATGGGTCAAAATAAAGAAAAACGCTTCTTTACCACTTATCCTTCACTTTGTTTTTTATTACAAAATATTTTATGTCTCCAGAACGGCTCAACTGATTAAATTGAAATTTAGTACGGTACCTACCAGTATAAAGATCTAGTTTGAAAATAATAATCAACTTGTTCCAAGAAATCTTTTCAAATTATTCTAGCATATCAACATTTTAAATGCGTAGGTACGTTCCCGGACAGTAGGTTATCATGACAACAGCGTAAATTGTCATGGTAACCAACCATGTTTTAGTTTTCACATCACTAAGGAGGAGGTATAAATTTGGAGAAGCATGGTTAAAATCGGTTTATTCTCTCACGGTTTTAATTTACTCTCTCTCTCTCTCTCTCTCTCTCTCTCTCTCTCTCTCTCTCTCTCTCTCTCTCTCTCTCTCTCTCGTATATAAGTAAAGCGACAACTTCACCCGCGTATTCGATATATACACGGAAGAAAATAGTCCTTCAAATATTTTCACTTAATTAAAACCCAGTCTTCTGTATTTCATATCAGTTAAGTGTTATTTAGTTTTAACTGATACATCACTTCAGAATTATTCGAGAGTGCAGCTCAGATAGATAGCAAAATAAATTAGTTTTAGTGTGCAATATAGCCTGTCTGGTTTTGGTACAGAGTGGATAAATAACCTATGTTAATAAACGCGCTGGATTAATAAACCTCTGAAATTTAAACCGCATATTTCTTTATGAAAAATAAAATAATGACATATTTGAATGCATCACCTGCCTTCAATAATGGGTATCTGCTAGAATAGCTGTTCCAATGTAGTTTAAAGTATGATGTAACCTTATTATTTTTACATAGGATTAGAGAAAATCTACTGCTATTTTAATGTATAACAAAAATTATGCAGCTTTGATCAATATATAAAAATTATTGAGATAGTAGACTTAATAACATAAAACTTGAACACAAATTCTCACAAAATGTACGTTTATTTAATTAAACAAGTTTCAACGATAAAGTCGCCATCTTTAGTGATGTACTAGCTAGAATAACTAAACTTGGTACCTGTCTAACTGTCAGTTATAGTTCAGTTATTGTAGTTCATACATCACTGAAGATGGTGACTTTATCGTTGAAACGTATTTGAATAAATAAAAGTACTATTTTGTGTTCAAGTTATATCTTATCAAGGTATGGACAAAATCAGTGGTCCGTACGAAAAAAAAGTTCGTCCGTGCGACAATTTCCCATTACCATTTTTAGTCAATTCAATTGTGTAATCTATATTATAGAACATTTTTATTAACATCTATATTATAGAACAACTCCGCGGGAATGTTATAATTAAAATTAGTACATTGATCCGCCATTCCCAGTTTCGTTAATCTCATGTTTGTTAACCCGTTTCGGATATACTTCATTCACAAAACACTTAATAGTACTGTCATTGTACCCTTGGACTCGTTATTTATAAGGGAATTTATAGAATAAAATGTAACAAATCTGTTTTTAGTTAGCTGTCCAAGAGATCTTTAGAATTTACTGTTTAAACAATTTGTTTATTGTTAAATATAACTGTAAACTCAAGTAAATTTAAATATAGTTCCAAGTTTTAGAAGGCGTTTCAATTTACAAATCGAGGACTCCATTTTGTAGATTAGTCAACTTTTCCGATCTCTAGAGATTGAAGGGTTTAAATTAACTTGGTTCATGTTAGGATTAAACCAATCAGTGAGAGTGTCAAGCCTTGTCAAGTTCCTGAATTTCTTATCTACAATTTCATATTCGATCGCTTCTTGAAGCTGAAAAAAAAACTCAAGAAAACCACTTACATTAAATAAATAATAAATTTTGAACAGTGAACTTTTTAATACAAATAATAAAAAGTAAACCTTTTACAATTATTTCACTACTGATAAATGAAATAAATTACTATATGAAATTCCACAGTTATAAAACTATAAATAAAGTAATAAAACCTCATCTTGCACAAAAATAAATTTGTGCAAAGATTAAATCATATCTCATACCGTTTGATCCACTGTCATAAAATCATGTCATCATTATAATTTTAATTTGTAAATATATAATGTGACATGTGATGAAAGAGGGAAGTAATTCATAATACCATAAAAAAAAACGTTAAACTGAAAGAAGGAGCAAGAAAGGGCTGAATTGGTATTGAAACAAAAATCCCATGAAACAATAATAATAACAAAATTTAAAGGAGGCATTTTTAAACAAAACGGATACAATATTAACTGAAAATAAAAGAGAAAATATTTGAATTTCAAATGAAAAGGAACTGATAAATAATATCACATTAAACTCACAATTATCACCATAAGGAGCTCAGCTTAGCTTAACTTCAAAAATCACATTCAACTTGAACTTGGATATCTTATAATTTCCAAATTTCCAAACAAAAAACAATAGTGAACTTCTATTAAACCTTAACCCATCGATTAATTATTTTGCATTTCAAAAAGGCGCCGAAATTAAATTCATTCCATAATCACCACCTTCACAAATTAATCAATCATTTAGTTTAGGTATGTTAATTGACAAAAGAAAGTTTTTTGTAATATGAAGAATTAACTTGAGCTAGAAATAAAAACAAAACATCATTTAATTTGAGATAAATTTAATTTATTTTAAATATTTCCAAAAAGGAAAAGAAAAGGCAATCCGGCAAGGAAATGGAATTGTAATATCTTAATGTTATTAATGTTACCAGGGGACTTAAATTTAATAAAGGCGGAACCAAAATGGTAACAATGTTTGAAAAGAAAAAAATAAAAAAAGACAAAGACAAATTTAGTAATTAACAAGGCTCAAGTTTATTGAAAGCAGAAGGAAATTTCGGCGCTTCAGACTTTGTCATTTACAACAAAAGACATCCTGACACAAATCATCAATAAAAAAACTTATGATTAACAATATCATAAATTGTAAAAGTTATAAGCCCTTAATTGTAACATATAATAATTTAGAAAAAAAAATTTAATCAACAGATCCTAAAAATTTATCCCCCCTTTTAATATGTATATTTATAGTTACAAAAATTTAACAAAAAAACAATGAGCACAGCTTAATAATTCACAGAATTATAATTAATCAAAAAAAAGATTATACGCCCTTAATGTAAAAGTATAATAATAAAAAAAAATTTAATCAAAAGATTCAAAAAAGAAAAAAACTTATCCCCCCCTTTTTAGTTTATAAGATGATAGTTTCTTTTTAAACAATTACAGAATTTAACAAAATATAAAAGAGTTTGATATTTTAAGTTCAAAAAATCATATCTATAGTTAACATGTTTATCACTAAACTAAAGATACATAATATAACTGGTTTGAAAAATTTCTTAAAAACTATATTGGCCAAATAAATTTATATATTTTAAACAAACAAAAAAGGAATTTAGAATTTTGAAATTTTGTTAATTGACGTCAATTATTTTAATTTGGAAATTAACCTCTTGGAGGTTGTTAGGACCGAAAATTGCATGCAGGCTCCACCCAATAATTGTTTTTTTATATATATTTTATAATTAACTACACAGGTCTACATTTAGAAAATAGTCTTAAGGAACACATATTTGCGAAAGTAAATTTAGGCACATATACAAAATGAGTTAGTTAAAGTTCTGTAAAGTCAGCTGTAGAAAAAGACATCACTTTTATGCACTTGAAAATGTGAAGTTACGTTATACAAAAAAAAACGTGTTTTGCCAACAGGACGAAACTTGTTAGGATGTTTCGTTGGTTTGTGCAATGTGAGACAAGAATTTCTTTATTTCTCCAATTTCTCCTATTTGTCCTACCAGCATATTAGCTGTGAGCAAAAAACATGTTCTTTTAGTGTCTGTACAAAATCAGACATGTTTTAGCATTAATGTTCATCATTAAAGAAATATCTGATTATTTGCCAAAATTAAAGAAAATTGATTGTATAACAGAAATTCGTTAAGATGGTACTTAAAAGCTTCTTAGATTATTATAAATCTATTTATATATATTTTAATTTTGTTTAAAAGAAAGCTTGTATAAGACTTGTAAGATTTTGCAAAAGCTTGTAAAACGAAATTTTCTGATTTAGAAGAAATTTCCTCAATTGTTTTATATTTGACATGTTCATATTCTGATCATTTAATGTTCAACACTAGTTTGCACTTATTTCACAAAAATGTTCAAAACGTAAAATGTGCCTTTGCAAGATTTTGTAAATGATGTTTTAAGAAAAGAAAATTTTTATAATCATTTAGTTTCAAAAGGAAATAGAATATTGAATAAAACATGAAATACATATTTTAAAGAAAACATGATAATTAACAAATTATTTTAAAAATTAACAAAATTTATAATATGACAAAATCTGTAAGGTTGTAGTACCTGGTAAATCCTGTCGCAGATCACGTGAGGTAGCACCGAGAAAATGATGGTTAATTTTAACATTTTTGAAACGGATTATTAGACTAAGGCGCACGAGCTGTAATTTAACATGATGTATTTGAAAGACGGTGATTTTGAGAGAAGAAGAAGACTTTTAACTAACGGAGTTATGAAGAATGTAGACCATGTTGTTATCGCATGTAGACTGTGGACTGGTAATCGAGAAGCTAGCTTGACCGGCGAAATGTACTTTGGTTTCAAGTATCAGGTGATGCTTGGTTTAGGAGCGGGCCGCTAGATGCCAGCATCTGTCAAGCGACGGAAAGTGGAATGTATATTTACGAAATGAGTTAAGTTATATGGCGGAAGTGCTTTTTTGAATTTAAATGCTACAGCTCTCCCCCCCCGAAAGACGGAGTTAGGGTGTAGTCAGAAAAGAGGCCAGAAGGGCCTCCCGCAAAATTTTGAAAAAGGTGCAAAGGGCCAGAAGGGCCTCCAGAAGATTCTAAAGAAGGGGCCAGAAGGGCCTCCCGCAAAATTTAGAAAAAAAAAGGGACAAAGGGCCAGAGGGGCCTCCAAAAGGATTCTAAGGAAAGGGGCCAGAAGGGCCTCCTACGAAATTTTGAAACGGGGCACCTGATAGAAACAACGCTTCATAATGCTTTTACAATCACCACTCTAGGGTGTAGCCTCCTTCGGCACTTACTTATTAAATTTTGAAATTTCTATAGCGTCTCAGCTCTTCCTACCTATCTTTGGGACAAGCCCCGTACAGAAAGAGCTGAAGGGTGACGCAAAGGTCGACATTGCTGTGCATAATCTGACTTCGTACACTAAGGTACTGGGAAAGGGGTGGAGTGGCACCTCGGGAAGCCAAGTGGAGGTGACCACTCCGGGGACTGGGGAGGGAATGTGCATAGCACATGGCTTACAGGAAAGGTCGGACTCAGACGGGGGGGGTATCCTCTGAGCCGACCTTTACATTGAATTACAAAAATAAATAAAAATAAAGAAAAACTCCTGAAGCCAATTAGGTCAGATCATGCTCAGCGTCGTTATTTTTTAAATTCCTCTTCTCCCATACGAAGAGAAATTTAAACTATTCACGGCTCTTAACAATTTCCGTGAGAAAAAGAATTTTGAAAGGTCTAAACAAATAATCCATTTGAAAAATAAACAAAGAAGCAGTATGAAACGTTGGGGAGTCAAAAAATTTTCTGCTGCGCAAAGCAGGGCTTGTCGTTGACTTAAGGTCTTATATGTGTATCATGTGCCCCCAAAAAAAAAGGAATTTAATTTAATCAAAAAAATTGTGTAAAAAAAAATTTCATCAAAATAAGATAAGTGTTCAAAAAAAAAGATGTACAAAGAAAGATGTGTAAAAAAAGGTGTAGCTAAATTAAAGATGTATATAAAAAGGTGACCCATGAGTGAGGAAAACCCAACTCCGGTTTTCTCAACCCTAAACAAAAAAAACTAATTAAGGAACAAACATGTTGACCTGCTAATAAAAAGACAAACAACCGAATAATTTAAAGAATAGACAAACAGGCCAACCATGTTGTCCTACAAAAACTGGGCCCCTGTAATTTGGAAAAAAAAAAAAAATTTCGCACACAATGATATATTATTAAGGAGTTCAACATTTCAATTTACTATCAAACAAATGCCACCATCTGCATCAACCAGTCCACCGCCATGATGATAAAATTAAAAAAAAATTAAATAAAAATAATTTTCCTTCAAGATGACAAAAACAAAAAAAAAAATTCAAAAGCAAGCTCCGTGTTCTTTAACGGGTCCACTAATCGCAGCAAATCCACTGCCATCTTAACTGTTGCTGATAAATAAAAAAAATTTAATCAAGTGTTTTTAAATAAAAAAAAATTTCTTTTAAGATGATGTAAAAAAGGTGAAAGAGCCAGAGAAAGACTCAAGAATTATATGTAGTGTAGTTGTTGTGTATATATGTGTGTGTGTAAGTATGAATTGATACAGACAAGCGAAAGAAAACTCGAGAAAATTTTTTTGAAGGAGATTTTGAAATTTTTTTTTTGTTTTTTTTTTTGTGTTTTTAACTATTTTTGGATTTTATTATTTATTTAAATTTTTTTTTTTGGATTCCCGAATGAGCCCGCTGTCTGGATCAAATTCAGTGAATGACTAGGGTGCAGTGTATGTAAATATATATATATAAAAAAAATATTTAAGCAGACAAAATAATAAAAAAAAAAATTTTATCGAAATTGGTTTAGAAGTTTTTGTGTAAGTGTTTATAAAAATAACTAAATAATAAAAAAAAGAGACTATAGATTTATAGAGATTTAAATATTTAAACTAAATAATAAAAAAAAATTTCATCAGCAACAGTTGTGCAGTATTTGAAAAAGCTGCAAAACATAAAAAAAGAGCCTTGTTTACAAAGATAATTTTGAATTTAAATTTAGATAGTTCCAATGCAAAATTTTGAAAATTAACTACGGTTCCAGAATTTAAAATTAACCAAGCTCTGTAATTTAGAAAAAACCACACTAGAATCTAGAATAAACCACTTTATAATTTAGAGAAAACCACGCTCTGCTACCAAAAACATGTTACCAGGGGACTTAAATTTAATAAAGGCGGAACCAAAATGGTAACAATGTTTGAAAAGAAAAAAATAAAAAAAGACAAAGACAAATTTAGTAATTAACAAGGCTCAAGTTTATTGAAAGCAGAAGGAAATTTCGGCGCTTCAGACTTTGTCATTTACAACAAAAGACATCCTGACACAAATCATCAATAAAAAAACTTATGATTAACAATATCATAAATTGTAAAAGTTATAAGCCCTTAATTGTAACATATAATAATTTAGAAAAAAAAATTTAATCAACAGATCCTAAAAATTTATCCCCCCTTTTAATATGTATATTTATAGTTACAAAAATTTAACAAAAAAACAATGAGCACAGCTTAATAATTCACAGAATTATAATTAATCAAAAAAAAGATTATACGCCCTTAATGTAAAAGTATAATAATAAAAAAAAATTTAATCAAAAGATTCAAAAAAGAAAAAAACTTATCCCCCCCTTTTTAGTTTATAAGATGATAGTTTCTTTTTAAACAATTACAGAATTTAACAAAATATAAAAGAGTTTGATATTTTAAGTTCAAAAAATCATATCTATAGTTAACATGTTTATCACTAAACTAAAGATACATAATATAACTGGTTTGAAAAATTTCTTAAAAACTATATTGGCCAAATAAATTTATATATTTTAAACAAACAAAAAAGGAATTTAGAATTTTGAAATTTTGTTAATTGACGTCAATTATTTTAATTTGGAAATTAACCTCTTGGAGGTTGTTAGGACCGAAAATTGCATGCAGGCTCCACCCAATAATTGTTTTTTTATATATATTTTATAATTAACTACACAGGTCTACATTTAGAAAATAGTCTTAAGGAACACATATTTGCGAAAGTAAATTTAGGCACATATACAAAATGAGTTAGTTAAAGTTCTGTAAAGTCAGCTGTAGAAAAAGACATCACTTTTATGCACTTGAAAATGTGAAGTTACGTTATACAAAAAAAAACGTGTTTTGCCAACAGGACGAAACTTGTTAGGATGTTTCGTTGGTTTGTGCAATGTGAGACAAGAATTTCTTTATTTCTCCAATTTCTCCTATTTGTCCTACCAGCATATTAGCTGTGAGCAAAAAACATGTTCTTTTAGTGTCTGTACAAAATCAGACATGTTTTAGCATTAATGTTCATCATTAAAGAAATATCTGATTATTTGCCAAAATTAAAGAAAATTGATTGTATAACAGAAATTCGTTAAGATGGTACTTAAAAGCTTCTTAGATTATTATAAATCTATTTATATATATTTTAATTTTGTTTAAAAGAAAGCTTGTATAAGACTTGTAAGATTTTGCAAAAGCTTGTAAAACGAAATTTTCTGATTTAGAAGAAATTTCCTCAATTGTTTTATATTTGACATGTTCATATTCTGATCATTTAATGTTCAACACTAGTTTGCACTTATTTCACAAAAATGTTCAAAACGTAAAATGTGCCTTTGCAAGATTTTGTAAATGATGTTTTAAGAAAAGAAAATTTTTATAATCATTTAGTTTCAAAAGGAAATAGAATATTGAATAAAACATGAAATACATATTTTAAAGAAAACATGATAATTAACAAATTATTTTAAAAATTAACAAAATTTATAATATGACAAAATCTGTAAGGTTGTAGTACCTGGTAAATCCTGTCGCAGATCACGTGAGGTAGCACCGAGAAAATGATGGTTAATTTTAACATTTTTGAAACGGATTATTAGACTAAGGCGCACGAGCTGTAATTTAACATGATGTATTTGAAAGACGGTGATTTTGAGAGAAGAAGAAGACTTTTAACTAACGGAGTTATGAAGAATGTAGACCATGTTGTTATCGCATGTAGACTGTGGACTGGTAATCGAGAAGCTAGCTTGACCGGCGAAATGTACTTTGGTTTCAAGTATCAGGTGATGCTTGGTTTAGGAGCGGGCCGCTAGATGCCAGCATCTGTCAAGCGACGGAAAGTGGAATGTATATTTACGAAATGAGTTAAGTTATATGGCGGAAGTGCTTTTTTGAATTTAAATGCTACATTAATAAATACAAATAGTATTGTTCAAAACCAATTTCTCTGTTTTACCAATATTGATTATTACATTTATAATATTACAAAAATGTATTAAGCATTATTTTATTATATTTTTTAAACACGTTTCATGTATACTCCATTAGCATAGTTCGTATTACCCACTTATAAATGCTAAATAGCGCTAGTGTTGAAGCCTAATTACACTAAAATATTATGTCGTACTTCAATAGAGACTGGAAGTATCCAGATAGCCTCATTAAAAATATCTTTTGCCCTCAAATACGAAACTGCCTAAATAGCATAACAACCACTATTTAGATTCTGAATCATTAAATGTTACCTCCAACCGACATGCTTCTCCATTTTAATTTTGAGAAAATAAGTTATTTTATGGAGGCATATATCACTAGCTTTTCCTATACATTCAAAACATTATATGAAGGATATATTTAACATTATTAAAATTTGTTTCCCATATTTACACTTTTCTAACATCTACAAAGAGCACTGTTTATCCAGTCTGCAAACCATCATATAGTTTGATAATACATATTTGAATAGTCTCGTATATCCTAGTACTGATCCTTGAAGCAATCGCAAATTATTTAAGATTAATTTTGAACATGTTTTTATACTGTTTGTACTACAAATTTTAACAATTTAATAACCTTTTCCTATAGTAGGATCTACAATACTTTATGAGTGTATGCAAGCTATGGCTATTTTTATGTAAATTAATAATGGGCATTTACTAATTAAACATTAACTAAATGTTCTAGAAATCTGCTGTTAGACAATTTGTAAACCTAAAGGAAGATAGATATGTAAGAAACAAACGTCAATAAAAATAGAAACCATTATAAATGTTAACAATTATATAATGTATATACACACCAGATAGATTTGAAATATTAGTTCAGTGCACGTGTTGGTACTAACATGTGGATAGCTGATAAAGTATATTACTTATGTATATATGTTAATATGTATTTGAAACTTAGACAATTTAAATAGAGCAGATAAACTAAAATACAACAAGACATGATGTTCTTATTCCCAAGTTCTAATAAAG
Source organism: Aphrophora alni (assembly GCA_963513935.1). Classification (NCBI taxonomy): domain Eukaryota; kingdom Metazoa; phylum Arthropoda; class Insecta; order Hemiptera; family Aphrophoridae; genus Aphrophora; species Aphrophora alni. The sequence goes on along the minus strand of OY740767.1, from coordinate 13,709,450 downwards.
TTTCCGATTTGAACAATTTCCTTATTGTCAATGGAAACTGTGTGTCAATACTGGAGTTTTAGTTAAATACTAGACATAGTTCAGAGTTTTAGCAATCGTTGCTATTTGCGAATTGAGGACTCCATTTTACAGATTAGTCAACACTTCCAGCCTCTAGAGGGCAGAAGAGTTTGAATTAATTTGGTACGTGTTAGAGTTGATCCAATCACTGAGAGTGCCGAACCTTGTCAACTTGCTAAGTTTTTCCTTAGCTGCAATTTCTTGTATCGACACTTCTTGAAACTAGTTTGAGTCCAATTTTATGTTATTATTATTAAATAGATAAGACAGTGTGTACGATAAACTCTGTTTTTTATTATTATATATAATGTATGTTTTCTTTGGTAATGTAGCAATTGTAGTCGTGATCAGGGAAAAGACGTAAAACATAAATACAATAATATTTCAAATGGAAATTAGACTGGGAATAGAACCCAGGAGCTTTAACTTTACGCGCCAATGCTCTACCAACTGAGCTATCCTTAGTCGCCTTCTAGCGTACACTTCTCAGTAGACTTTGTTTTTTGCCGGAATTTTCGAGTTATCAAATTAACTACCTCGTTAGGAACAACTAGGTTGTATATTTTTAACTTGGAATATTATTGAATTAAAAATACTAGCTGATAAAAACTTAATAAGCGTTAAAATCAATAAATTTAAACCACTAAACGTAGATTATCTACGTGTGTATTTCAAATTGGCCGACGTTTTAAATAGTTTAAAATCTTACAAAATATTACAAATTGTTGCAATAAGCCAGATAAATGTATGAAAATAATAATAGTAAAATCGTAAATTTTAACTAATAATTTTACATGATGGTAGAAACTATAGAATGAAAACTGATATTAAAAACAAGTTTACAGTGTCCTTTTCAAGGTTTAAAAATACATGTTAAATCACTTATTATTCAGGACCTTATTTGTTTTAAGTTTTAAAGTTTGCTCCAAAAAGGTAGATATATAATTAGGGGCAAAATTTTTGTACGTAGAAATTTAGTATCTTACTCCAGCAGTAAACATCTGTGATTTATAAACTATAAGACCATGCCGAAAAACAAAGAGATGGTTGACTTAAAATTTAAAAAAAAACATTAATAAGATAATAATAATTATTAGATTGTTAGAAAAGTTGTGTTGTTGCCATGGTTATTTCATACCCAGAGTGTTTACAAGTGACCCTTGAAGTTCCATGGTGCGCACCTGACATTTTAACCTTCAGTTTAATTTTTCGTTTCAACTTTACGTTTGTATTTATTTTGTGTTAGTATGTTTAGTTTTATTGTGATAACACTATCTCTTAGCAGCGAATGTCTGAAGATGGTATAAATTCCGAAACGCGTCAAATATACGTAAGAGGGTAAAAACAAAATATAATTATTTGTATATTATTTATGTAAGTATAACTTTAGATTCGATATAACCAATTTTGTGCCTTGACTTTAAATCTTGTAAGTATTATTATATGTTTTTAAACTTAAATAATGTAGAGATATATTTTTCATTATATGATATTTAATTCACAATATCCTTCAATAATTACACCAAATTGTTTAAAATTAAAATAATTTTGATTTTCTAATGAAACTTTGGACTTATTTCTTTGTTAAAAAGTAATACAAATCAGTTGTTATTTTTTACAGCATCATATATATATATATATATATATATATATATATATATTGTAATTCATAGTAGGCTATATATTATGATTGTTGTCTAATTTATTTGACGTACATGACACTCCATTCCGTATTGATCCATCAATCCCTTACAACACTTTATGACAGTGATATAGATTTTTCATTTTCTATCAGGCACTGTACTACGCTTTGATTTCAAAGACTCCCCTAGTGAAAGATTTATTTATCTATTTATCAATACTTGATCTAAAAATACCAGGTCAAATTTAAATCTGATGTAAAAAGCTTTTTTTTCTAAGTTGCCACCCATTTCTTACGGTTTTTAATGTTCGTATAAATAATCTATAAAGAATTATTCTTCGCTAGATTGATCATCTATAATTGTTATTGTTAAAATCTTAATCATTTTTTTTTAACTCAAGAACATTCTTCACCAAACCACATTTAATGGGTTATTTTATTTAAGCTTATAAAACTGCGTTCACTATTAAAATTTCCTTCTGAACCAAGCCACCAACAACCCTCTTGATGGACAAAATAATGGTGCCCTCTGTCTATCCTTACGTTTACAGCTTTTTATCCCTTTTACGTAGAAAGGAGCTAGAAGTGAAACTGAAATGTGCAAAAGTGTCAACCTGTTACTTGATAACTCAATCTGCTACAGAAAGAACGTTAATGAGGAAAGTGAAGTACTTTTACATCCGTTTTTATTTAAGTGCCGCTTATCATACTCTAGCTAATACTACAAAGTGAAACAGTTTCTTTGTCTTCCATTGATAACGTTCTAGTGTATATCATTCCTCTAAGTTAACTTATAGTGTTATTGTCCAAGGACTTTCATCGCGTAAAGTCTTTGTCGTGCCCCCCCCCCCCCAATAACTTTTAATAAATTATTATGCATACAGTCTCCAACATAACACAGAGTAATGCAATTTTATTCATATTTTTCATTATTCACTTAAAACTAGGAATATATTAGTTATTAAAAATTGAACATGTACGTTTGGTCACTTTAAGTGGTATTTAAATTCATCAACATTTTTTGAAAACTATTTAAACTATTAAAAAAAACTATTTCATGGAGGGAGATCGTTAGAAATAACTCTTCGTTCACGTGGTTTTAATACTCAGCTTAATATTATTGATTCCATTCAAGTTTAATAACGAGATAATTCCTTTACACGTTTCAAAATGGACGCTCTTTAAATGATTGGACAAATAAACTGGATTTAAAATATACATAAGTTTACTCTTCCATTAAAAAAATGGAAAATATAAAAATTTCAATTCTGTATTTAGAACGAATTTGCTCTGCAGTAAATGGAATGTCAGGGCTTTTTTTTAAGTAGACATTGACATTCTGTTTATCATTATATCCATTTAATTAATTACATTTGTGGGGGGGGGGGATATTTAAAAAAACGTTTTTAAACAAAACATGTATACACATATTTATCTTTAACTGGCATATTAGTGTAAAATGTATTTAATTTCTATTGAATAAAATTTATTTTTAATAATATTGCTACAATAAAAATGGTAATAATTATCGCTAAATAACCTCACAATTGTACTGTTACAATTGTAAACACTAAGTTCCCTACCACAAGTTAGGTATAATAACACAACATAAATATATTTGGCAAAAATGCATTAGCCGATTTTATTACAGTTACCTGATGTATATTTCGGTAACCAAGTTACAATCATCGGAATTTTCTAAACTTATATTAACAAAATTAAATAAAAGTTATAAAATTAAACTGGTAATATTCCCACCCCGCATTTCAGTTCATGTATATCGGTCAATCGTAGTTAAACCACGTCAATAAACTTTTCTGAAAACAATTGGTAGCAGTGGCGAACGGTTCCTGTCTGGCCTTGGGATGGCCGGACGTTGATCGCACGATTAAATGAAGTGCGGTTTAAAAATAAAATGAAAGCTGAAATTATTAGCAAAGCTTATAATAATTTAAGTGACTATTTTATATGTCCACTTTTGAAATTAAGAAATTTAGGACAAACGTCCTTGTAATAATTTTAATATTTTTTTGTATTCTAAGATTAACAGTGCACCTGTTTCTCTGTAAGAAATGTTTTGTTCAATAAATGACTTTGAATCTGAATCTTGTTTTGTTTGTCATCAAATGTTGCAACCTTTTACTCACTTCCTGTCGTCATAAAACAATGACATTTTTCTCACTGGTCTAAGTCAGATGACAATACACTCGTCCGTTGTTCTTATATATATATTGCTACTTACTAATTATATTTTGATGAATTCAAATACACTTTGTTATACTATCGTTAAAATAGATAATACATAAGGAAGGACTGCAAGTTGAGTAAAATATTAAAACCAATGTCGTTTTTAACAAGGTAATTAATTTGATAACTTGAAAATTCTAGCAAAAAGCAAAGTCAAGTGAGAAATGTACGCCTTATTCGAGGAAGCTACTAAGGATAGCTCATTGGTATTTCCTGGGTTCAATTCTCAGTCTAGGTCATATATTTTTAACTTGAAATTTATTATTTAATTTAACAATACTACAGTAGTTGGTACAAAGGTATAGTCGTTAAAATCAATAAATTTAAAATCAAATCATTCAAATTTATGAGGCAATATTTAACCCAATTCTTGACTCTCATAGAAATTATTACTAAATAATGTTAAAATACTCATTGTAACTAGGTTTTTGCATACAAAGACAATAATGATTTCACATTGATTTGATTTTTTTCTGTCCTAAGACCTTGGCATGTTGTAATAGAAAGTCGTTTGTTGATTCATCTTCACTATGACTAAGTGGAAATGAGAGAGATAGAGCACAAAGATTATTTGTATTTGCAGAGGGTTTTTGTTGTAGATTTCGTAGAAATTGCTTTTCCTTTACAATTAAGTAGTGGGGAGAAGGACGTAAATTTATATAAATGTATGTCAAGAGATTGATATCTGAAATTCACTCATAGCATTGTGTTTAATTAGGATTGATTAGTTCAAATTTGCTATTAATTTAGAAGTCATTACTGGAAATAATTATTGGAAAGTCATATTTTATCATATCACCCAATAGCAGAACTTGTAAAAGAACGTCTGTATTTTGAAGACTTTTGTTTCTATTAATAAAAAAAAATAAAAAAAATAAAATAAAATAAAAAAAAAGAAATTGGTTCAGCTGTTTTTTAATTATAGTTTACATCTTTTTTGGCCTTAAGTAACTCCAGAATGTTTTTATTTTATTTTATGATATCCAATCCACTCAATGAGATATAAATTCAGTTTAGTATATATAACGGACGTATATTGCCTTCAATTATTTTCGTCGAATAGCTTAATCTTGTTTTATATGTTAAAACGCGTTTCGGGATCGTAATCCCATCTTCAGATTTTCTTTCAATCGCTGGAGATCGTTATATAATTTTAATGTTAAAATACAATCACATTTACAAACGAACAATACAAGTTTTACAATCAAATATAAAAACAAAATTGGTACCCACAGTAACGAATCTTGCAAGACCTGTTAAAAAACTCCATTTCGAAAACTGTCATTTTCACTGTTTTACTAAGAATTAAAGAACTGACATTTAAGTGATGAATAGGTTAGGTTAGGTTAGACTAGGTTAGGTTAGGTTGGTTAGTTTTTATTTTGTTTTAGAGATAGGCGAATGAGAATTTTTGTGCAGAGTTTATTTAGATTTTTGTTAATTTAGAACTAGTTAATATTTTATTCTAAAAACTCCATAAACACACGTGCATAGTACGACAACTTCAGTACATATAATAAACAAAAGGGAACAAAACTCAAATTATCCCCAACTTTCAACATGAACATTCCCCCATTATTATAAAACTAACTCTAATGATGACTAAATAAATGATGACTATGCTCTACAACTCCTATTGTAGGTTTCAACATTTAATGATTTCTCGCTTCGTATCGCATTACAATGTTGCCGTACTTCTTAACTTCTTTGTAATGAGGCGTTGATAAACTTTCCTCCGTGTCCTGATAATTGGCAACATATACAATTAGGCAAATGTCCTTTTACACATCGTCGACGATTCCGCTCGAAGAAGTTCTGCGACGAACTGAACGTATTAAACTGAAAGTCCGTGCTTTTGCATCTCGATACAATTAAAACTTTACACAATTTAATTTTTGTTACGTGCGTGACTTTAGTACTGAGTTTAAAATTACAAATATTTTTTTATAAGGTTATATGAAAGTGTAAGTTATGTGTTTGTTTGAAGTGCTTCAAATTTAGTCAATAGGCCTACATCGATAACCAATTTGGCTTATTTTTTTCTAAAACATTTAACCTATATTACGTGCAACTATACATAAAGTCGTGGGTAGTTTTGATGTTTAGTTTTTCTTAAAGCAGAATAGGAGGAATATTTTTAAAGAAACTTTTAGGACTTACAGTTTTTGGTTGTGCGTAATGGCTCATCAATGATCAGTCACGAAAGACCACTGATTAGACACTGTTTATAGTGACATCTGGTGGCAACAGTAATCAACTATGTCTCAGTCTAAAGTAACCTACATACACATTAATTATATATTCCACTCTGTAACCTTTCTTCTACAAGGAATTTGAAGTGGTTGTTTTACAATTAGCATGCTCTAAAAAAGTAAAAAAAGATAAAACCCTCTTTTATCTGCGACTATCCGCTTAGCACAGTCACCATGGTTTAATGGTGGTAATGTTTTAATAGTGTAGTCCTAATATTTTTATAAAACCAAATAAGCCACCAACCTGCTGGTATAATGTTCTAATGACTTTAGATTACCTATCCATTTTGTTTGCTTAATTACTATTGAAACCCTTAGAGATCTGTTAGTGTGACACACTGGACCAGTTTCCCAGAATATTTTATTAACGCTAGCAGAGAATTAGGATGTTGCATCTTCGATGTTGGAAACTCTGCCTGGACACTTTGTTCATCACCCTGTGTATTTTCCACCAAACCGAAACACGTTCCACTAGGAACATAACGAACTACATAATTATCACAACCTCGTCTTTCTTGTCTTACTATGTGACTAAATATGGCTGCTCAGGGGTGCAGTAACGCCATCTCATCCCTGTAACCGCGTTCTAGTTAATTGAAACTACTAGTAGTCACTATTTGCTGCTTGAAAGTAGTGTTTAAAATGTTTTCCCTTAATTTCTTCACCGTAAACATCAGATGCACAGAGACTATCCTATCAACCTATCCTACTTCATAACCTTCATTACCGGACAAAAAGTTATTGGATAATATTTGAACATCCTATTGGTAGGATTGGTGGTCATTTTATTGTCCCAAGTTTCACAAGAGATATCATAATAGTTGGAATTTCTAAGACATCAATTGTATACAATTAAGTTCCTATGTTATTGGAATTGATTGTTATAACCTATTGTTATACAACTGATGTCTTGGAAATTCCAACTATTACGATATCATGGTAGACATTTGACAAAAGTAAAATCTAAGTTATGTTCAACTGAGCACGCGCAGACGCCGACCAGACCTGCCCCACACCTTAACGGGAGGAATGATACGGCGTTTGCATATTAACGACACGGCCGATGGATGACCAGTTTTGAATGAAACTCAGATACAATCAAGAAACAGAGGAAGTACTGTTAACTTGTACATGGCAACCTGAGGCGAACACAGGTTACCTGAGGTTAAATCGTGGGGTGAGGTTGACTGTGAGTTAATATAGTGGAGGCGTCTTCACGATACGACCTAGGATCGGAACAATACTGATCATATATGTGCATTGAATAAAAGTTTAGGTTAGGTTAGGTTATTGGTTTTGACAAATTGTTTACATCTTTTAAACTACTCAATAGTGGAACTTGTATTACATTGGTATTTTTATTTACAAAATCGTATTACATCTTAATTTAGTAATTTAACAATAGTTTGAAGCTGTTATATAGAAAAAACAGGTTCAAATATTGATATTGAAATTAAAGTCGTATGTAAGATTTATGTAATATAAATAGTGTAATTGAAAGAATATGCCTTTGAAGTTAATAAAAACATTCAATTTCATGAATTTCAAATATTTTTTCATGAATAACTGAGTAAGAAAAGTTGTGACACTGAACTCAAGCTTGAAAAACAATGTTTAATTATGTATCATTCGACCATGATACCATTTTTTAAATGTCTGAAATACAAGATGGCGCCCAAAAACGATTGGATTTTTGTTTAATTTTAAAGAACAATAAAAAATTGAACGTCACATCAAGTGTGAACTTAATTCGGTTACAAATAAATGTGACGTTAATAGTGGAAACAAGTAGGTGAGGAAGAGACACTTCTTAACCACCCGGTAATTACTGAATTGTAAATTATTATTGCAACACTTCATAAATTTTCGTCAGAAGTAAAATTAGATTCATTAAACGATACTTGCAACAATGAATAATCATGTAAAACCTAATTTTACTTTCTAATTATCTAATAAGTTAAGTATTATGATTTTGCGAAAATGTTATCACGATTTCTCTTCATCACGACAATTAACATTTGTGAAACATTATTAGACCATTTTCAGAATAAATTCCGTCTGTCTTTCCGTTTCAACTAATTATGGTTTTTATCTTTGCTATAATTACAATTCATAGTCGGATTTAATTTCAAACAATATAATCTAATCCAGAATTAAAGTCTTGTGGAAAGATCAGAATTTGAACAAGAAGAATTGATGATGAAAATAAGCAGATTGTGAACAGTAATTGTCCAGTATAATCTTAATAATTACTCGATATTATGCAGTATATATATATACAGGGAATTATGTGTATCAGAACAACAGATTTCTGAACCTATGGTGTTAGGATTGGAAGTGAAAATTGAACGATGCGTATTGTTTCCAGATCTGAAATTGAAAGAAAAGAACATATTTTTGAAACCAATTTATTGTTGAAAAGTGGAAGAGATAGGAATAGTTTTTAAATGTATCCATATTTATATACATATTTTGTTTGTTATGAAAGTTGTAATACTGTACTTGTGAATCTTGAAGTTAAACTTGGTAGTGTGTTTCTTGCATGGTAATTATCTCTCTAAAAATCAAAATATACCCAACATTCTTTATTATTTGATGTTGATTCCATTATTCATAGCTATGACAATCTAGTTTTTTTTTAATAAAAGTATCCATTTATCAACATTTCTTAAAAAGTTTCAACGACTCATTAAATTCATTTGTTCATAAAATATACCATTATTTTGTTTAAAAAAAATATTCTTTTTCCTTCTTCTGGTTTAAATGCGAAAAACACAATATGTGTATCTGTCTACAAACATTAAAACTAATTATTAAATCAAGACTAGAAAAAAAATTATATTATGCTTACACGATCAACTTTCTATTACAATATAAAATTATCACCTCCACCCCTCCCCATTCCATTTACTCCTATTACACAGAATATAAAAAACATCCTATCACTTAGAAAATATGTTATGAAAAAAATAAAAACTGATTTTAATAAAACAATATCATTTCAACCGAAAGCTCTCTCTCATTTTAAGAAGGTTTTGTTTAGATTATAGTTGATCATTTTCACTAATCACTTATATTGTATAGTTACTATCTATAAAAGTGTCAGTCAGAGTAAAAATGATCTAAATTGAATTCTACGAAACTCTGCTTGAGTTCACATGTCGGTAAATTTTAATTTGTTGTTCATTCAAATCATTCATATTGTGTGACTGTTGATAGACTGTTGTCTATTTTGTATAATGAGAACGAGAGAAAGAGAGGGAGGGAGAGTTACAAACACAGATTTTAACTTTAACCAAATTATACCAAGCAGATTTATTGTAAACGTTTTTACTGTAATAAAAAATCAGTAAAAGAATGTTTTCCATTTAAATACCAATGTCTATTTCCGCTAAGACTACGTGTCAACGCTTCTTGTAAATGATGCTGTGTAAAATCTGTGACATTTCTGTGGAAAACGTCTGTCACTTTGGGTCTTAGTAGAAGTATGTGCAGCAATTCACGATAGCTGCTGTTTACTATAAAAGCAATCTACGTTTCTCAGAAAAAATGAAATAACTATTATTTTAAATTAACTATTAATTTGTCTACATTTTTATATATTTACCATTATTAAATTTCAACTGTAATGAGCTGCACTTATGGAAACTTCAATAAACACATGAATGAAACACAGTGAATGTTACACAAATATATTGATATTTGTGGAAAATTTTATTTCATTCATTTGTTTATTATTAAACTTACATAACTTTTTTCTCATTATTGTCACTACATTATAGATATTTTCATCATTGTTATTGTGTTTGTTATGGTTGTCTCTAAACTTTTAATAATATACTATATTGTATCTAGTTCTAAGAGATAACATTGTATGGTACGAACTATGTATAGATACTGAAATACAACGTTCTGACTATAGCATTAACTAAACATAATCATTTACTTTACTACAAAGGAAATTCATTTGAACAAGCATAAGATGATAAAGAAAGAAATTATAATTTAAAAGGTAAACCAGATATTGTGTTTTTTAAAGGTTTTTTTTTCACAAATTTTCTGTTCATAATCAAAATTAAAATCTCAAATATACATTTAGACAGTCTTATAAACTCTAATAAAACAATACTGTTACACATATCAGCTAGTGCTCTAATTTCAGTCCATTTCCATTTGATCCTAGAAGTATGTAACAATTTCAACGTGTAAATATGGCGGATGCATGTGTTATTAAATAAAGTGACTAGTTGAATAAAAAACGTAGAAAGTACAAAAAAATATTAATAACAGGAACTGAAACAGGGAATTGTCTGACAACCGTTGTGAATGGATCCAAGCTGCTATAGTCTAAATATTATATTTCCAGCTGAACCGAGATATTGAATATTTTGTTTTCATTGAATTCTGGACAATATTCTGTGTTGGTAATCTTGATAATCTGTGTACGCCCATTAGCCTTCGTTACAGGAAAATAAATATATCCAATTGGAAATTTAGTTCGTGGATTCTATTTTTACAGTAAACATCTATTTTAGGAGACGGGGTAAGGGTGAACATTGTGTGAAAAAGTTTTTAATAAAACAGGTTTATAACTAAATAAAAGGTGACTTGAAAAAAGTGTCAGGAAAAACATTGTTCAAATGAATCACTTAAAATTGGGGTAAAAAATTTAAACTATGTAATATATATTTGCAATATTTCGTGTGTAATGAAATTACATATTTTTCAGATTACACGAAGATTAAGGGTGGCAAAAACAGTGGAAAACAATAAAAAAAGTAAACTCCTGTGTGAATTATCAATGTTTCAACTTAAAAAATGAATCTAAAACTGTTATTGAAATAATGAACATGATTAGTAAAAACAAATTGTAATTTGATATTGGTGTAATTTTCAAAGTTCGGATTTTTTCTTCAAAACTGATTATTTTCTTTTTTTCAAAATCATAAAATGGGGATTTTAAATATTGTAAGGAATTCTTGCGTATGCTCACAAGAAAGTAAATCAAAAAACCATACTTTAAAAAAATAACCCTGCAATGATTTGACAAAAAATGCCGGCAATTAGAATTTTTTTTCAAAAAATGCCGATTACAGTCGTAAACATTCAATTATTTTTAATTTTAACCTCGAGTTTATAGTATCAAAATACTAATTCTTTATAATTTTATGAAAATTCGAAAATATTCCAGTCATTTATTGCATTTTTAATGAAAAACCTGACTATCATAAATTTTGGTTTTTTTGAGGTTATGATTCATTTTTAAAATACAGTATTTCTACCGGATCAGGTCGCTAGTCCAAAAGAATTTTGTGTTTTTTTTTTCTTCTTAAAATACGTCAAAAATGTAAATTGTGAAATATTGACCAGATTATACCGATTTTGCATAACATATGTTACCGATATCATAACATATGTAATGAAAAAAAAAATCCGACTTTGCAATTTTCATATATAACTTCGCTTTTTTTCTATTTTTTAAAAAATTTCCTCCACTAGATGATTTAAAAAAAATGAAGAGAATGTCAAATAATGAAATGAATAAATTCAGTTAAGCTTATTTCTATTTTCAATACAGCTGGGGGTGTCTGTCTTCTGTCCCCCAAATTTACAAATCGATGGATTACCTCGTATTGTTCACTTTTTATGGAATATTTGAACAGATTGTTACCTTCAAATTTTACTTGAAATGAAAGTGGAAAATTTTAATAAATTAAACTAAAGGCAACATTACGCAAATAGAAACATTTGTTTGTTTTAATAACAGGTAGTCCCAAATGCATTAATAAAGTTCCGATTTTCTCACACTCTTGAAACAATCCCTTTTTAAATAAGCCTTCAGAGTAAATTTTACAAATTAGAATGATACCACTCTAAAATGGATATTTAAACTAATTGACAACATTAGGCATCACAACATTTAAATGGAAAATATATAACAAAATTAGTATTTTCAAGAAAAAAGGATATTTTTTGTCAAATCTGCAGGTAACACTCTTTAATTTGACACCTCAATAATTAAAATCGGCCCTATTGTAAAGAACTCCGCTAATGCAACAGAAATTCTTTAGCAATTTAAATGTAATTGAATTTATAAAGAAATCTAACCATATGTTCCAGTTGTATATTAACGGAAAATAAAATGTTAATCTAATTTTCAAATTACAGTTTTTGAATAATAATATACGTAGTAATTACATAAAATCCCGACGATGGTTATTAGGAAGACGCTTGCAATGACTATGATTTATTAGATCAGCTGTTTGTTGATCCATGAAAAGAAAGTAAGAGACTTGAAGATTGTAGAAAGTGGGTTTAGGTTAAGCAAACAATGAGACTATAGTTGGTCAAGGCTCTTCCATCATTGACATTAATTTAGTGAGGCACGAAATTTGTATATTTTTAATTGTTCTTAGAAAAAATATGTACAATAAAATTTATTTTATAATCTATTATTTTGAAGCACTGTAAAGACTGAATAGATTTGACAAACTAAACGAATGTGTGTCTAATAAATTGAATCTTTATGCGTTACTTTTTAATTAATAAAAATGAAAATGTAGGTTAGTCTTCTCTACTCGCCATTAAAAACTGGTAAAAACAAAGCACAAACTTTCTCTTTCAGTCATCTCCAAATCCAAATATAAACCAAGCGAAACTGATCGTCACCAAAAATGAAAATGAACAGTTGATGCACATTAAAAAAATATATACAGAGTGAGTTTTACGTATGGAAACGGGTTTATACTGCATAACTTAGAGGTACTTAAAGGCAGAAACAAATGTGGATTTATATATTTCAAGAAATCATACTTTTTTGTAAGTTTGAACTTTTGTCCGCCATCTTCTCTAGTCTGCAAGAAAACACATTAAAAAATTTTTTCGGTCGCGCATTTTATCCCCTTTTATTACTAACGCGATTTTTCTGTCATTGCAAGTTGGAATGCTTATAACTTTTAAACTATAGCTTTATCGAAAAACGACTCACACCATCGTTTTTCTTCATCTTCCTATTTAAAAAATAAATTTTAATTCGATATGGCGGATCCAAGATGGTAGACAAAAACGTAAAACCTAAAAAAAAAGGTATAATTGTTTAAATTTTGTAGATCCGCATTTGTTTCTACTTTGAAATACCTCTACGTTATGCAGTAAAAACCCGTTCCCATACTTAAAAATCACCCTGTATATATATTTAAACAGTAATCATAAAACAATACATGTATAACCGAAATTATAACAAGGGTATTAAGAAATAGATTCTAATTCCCGTGTATTTTAAATGGATCTTTGACAAACTATCGGGGCTTATATTAAAAATGAATATTTTAAAAAAAATGATAGAAAAAGAAAATGGAATTTATGGACTTATGTGTTTCAAAGTGTTGTGTTTATGTATTACGTGTTATTTGTGAATGTGATGTGTATACGTTTTAATTTATACAATTGACGCGCATCAACGAATGCAAGAATTCCAGTAAAAATCTAGGTTTGATAATGCCTGAACAATAGGCGAAACGACGTAACCAATAAAAAATAAAAGAGAAAAAAACGGACTGTAAGCAGTAAGTAAAAAAATTAGTTAAATTAAAAAGACAATCTTAAAGTCTCGTTTAAAACCCCAATTAAACATACAAAATGTGGGTTTCTATAAGAAATTTAAAAATTGACATATTGCAAAATAGAAGTAAAATTTTTTAAGTTAAAATACACCATTTTATTACAGAGGGGAAAGTAGGTAAGGTATTTATTTGAAGGAATGGTAAATGTGTAAGCTTAAAAGAGCCCAATAGTGGCTCAGTTAAAAACTGACTGTGCCCATGTTGCGAAACAATATTATAGGGGGGGGGGGGTAAGATAAGTACTCGGTCCGGGATATCCAAATACTTTTTATAATTTCTTTATGGTGTTAAAACAAGTATACACGTTTACTTTATAGTACAAGAAATATCTAGAACATGTAATTAATAAAAACAATTTTTAAGATATCTCGAGATTTAATGATCGGACTTTAATGAAACCTGTGTCAAAAATTTTGATATAATCTCTAGAATATGTCTGAATAATTCGCTTGTCGAACCAATTGTTCTTATTATTTATAAAAACCATAAAAATTGACAATCATAAAAATGACTCTACCTTTATACAAAAAAATACCAAAATTGTTGGTACTCCGATATAATATTGCTTGTATCGTATACAGCATCTCACATTTCAGATCACAATATTCAAACCTAACCTCGGAAAATCACTTCATGAAAGTACGGCAAAAAAATTCTAACTTTATTCAAATCTTAGCTTTCTTATGTACTTTCAAGAAAATTTGTTTAATATAATTTTATCAGACGAAAATAAATGTAAATTTTAAAATATATTTAAAAAGACGAACTAAATGAAAAAGAGAAAATTATTCTGACATTTAGTTGCCGAGATTTTAAAATTTTGAGGTGAGTAATTGAACTGATTGGTACATCTTAGTTCTACATTTTTAAATATGACGATCGGTACGTGTCAGTAAGTCGGCCCAAGTGGACTTTTGAGTGCTATGTTTCAAAATATGTGTTAATTAATTACGTAATAAAAACATTTTGTTATATAATTTATTTGCCTTATTATGTATCTTAATCAAAATCTAACAGAATTTAATTTAATTTCTGAAAAGTTGCAAGTACGAATAAATCATTTACAAATTGTTTTGTTTAAATTATTATTAGGTGAACAAGTAATTTAAATAACCATATAGTTTTCCAAGTTGTTACTTGTTATCAGGGCCGGCCCTAGGTCTTTTTCAAGTGTAAGCAAAAAACACATTGGCGCCCCCCCCCCCACTAATCAAACCACTATAAATCAGTGCACCTGTAACACATATTAATATTAACCAGAAATTAAAGGTAGAAGCCAGGTATGTTTTAATAATACACAAAGAAAAACTTGCAAACCAGAAGTATAATTATTTACAGGCCATCATCATTACATATAGTTACAATTATTAGTAATTTGAACTCTTCACAAATAAAACTTGAATTAAAAATGAATTTTTCTTGCTTTTGCTTTCGAAAACTCGTTGAGTAATAACTCAGTGTCCATTTTACTCAATATGTCATTTTCAATGGCCAAGATTTCTAGCCCATTCAAGTGTTCTTGGCTCAAAGTAGATCTTAAATAAGTTTTAATGAGTTTTAACTTAGAAAAACTTCTTTCCCCGCTGGCTACTGACACTGGGAGCGTTAACAAAATCCTCAATGCGACAAAAACGTTTGGAAAAGTATCCACGTAACCACGCTAGAGCTCCTGCTGGGTGACTTCCAGAAGGCAGCATTGGTGAAAACACTCTTAGTTCATCAAAGAGATCATTTCCGTTCACGTCACAGTCTTCTCCATCACTCAAAATGGTTTGAAGGTGGTTACAAGCTGTTTTCAAATCTGTATCGTTAACACTCTTGTCCAAACTTGGGATATCGTACAAAAAATTAAAACTAGAACTATGAGTTTCCATTAGTTCAAATCTCTCCTGAATTGAGGATATTGCTCTGTCTAGCACAACAAAAAAGAAATTGACTTTAAAGGCATCCATTCCATAGTTTACTGCTTCATCTGCGCTTTCATAAGTAAACTGTTTTTTCACCTTTCTTGGCCGGACTTGATGTTCTTTTTCAATCTCGGCAGGCACATTGATTTTTTCTGCAAGTTCCTTTGCATCTATTATCACGCTGTTAAGTCCTTGATCAGATCTCATCTTTTCAAGAAATGATCTCACACTTTTAATGAGATCCATAGAACTTTGCAGGTCATTTGTGACGTTTTGCAATAGTTTACTGAACATGTTTGTTTTGTGCAGGATCTCATACCATGTCACTAAACAGCACAAGAACTTGAAGCTTTGCAGTTTTTTTAAGAGTCCTAAGGCTGAGTTTCTTCCAAATGCATCAAGTTTTTGATCTTGAGAGGCTTCATATAGTGCATCATATACTTCTTCGATATGATATCTCAAAGACATCAGTGCCTCGATTCTGCTTTCCCATCTAGTCTTGCATAGTGGTTTTACTGTAAGGGTTGTGACGTGATTGAGCAAAATACTCCATCTTTGGGTAGAACTTGAAAAAAAGTTAAAGATTTCTTGTATAGTACTGAAACACTCTACTGCACTGTTGCACGATAGAGCTGCATCGTTAATAACCAAGTTCAATGAGTGGTTCCCACATGGCACATAAAAGGCTATACGATTTAAATCAAGGATTCTCTTCTGAACTCCAACGTGTTTTCCCTTCATTGCGGAGCCATTATCATAGCCCTGACCTCTCATGGAATTTAAAGGAATGTCTCGTGCTTTTAACTCTTTGAGTAATACTTCGGTGAGGCCTTTACCTGAAGAATTGGTAACAGGAAGAAAGCCTAAGAAATGCTCCCTTATTCAGACTTCTTCACTTTCTACAGTTTTCACAAATCTTACCACAAACGTCATTTGTTTTGTGTGGCTAATATCGGGAGTACAGTCTAATATAATAGAGCAGGGGTCTCCAAACTACGGCCCGAGGGCCACATCCGGCCCGCGGACAGATTTTGTCCGGCCCGCAGAGAGCTAGCATACTTGAAAACTCCTTTTAGAGAACATATTTTTTATAGCAAATTAAATTTAGTTTACTGAAGTATTCTAATTTTATGTTGAATAATTATTAATATGACATCTACATTGATATGGTCATGGGCTAACTACTCATAATATTGTTGTATGCTTATTGTTATTGTTTTTGTGATAAGTTGGATA
Organism: Aphrophora alni; assembly: GCA_963513935.1. NCBI lineage: Eukaryota > Metazoa > Arthropoda > Insecta > Hemiptera > Aphrophoridae > Aphrophora > Aphrophora alni. Next base: position 13,692,484 of record OY740767.1, on the reverse strand, counting down.
AAGAAACACAGAATTGTAATGAGTAAAGACATGTATAATATGCAGAAAATTTAACTTCAGTATATATTAACTAACAAATTATTGAAATGAATCCAACTAACATTTTATACATTTTAAATATAACATAACTTATAACAAGCATAATGACATATGAAATACTAATGAGATTTATGTAATTGAGATTTTCCACTGACAATAGTTTGTAGTTGTGGACTAATTTTACTTGTACCAATTATTAAAAGAGATTTAAGATGCTCATCAGTTAATTTAGATCTGTAAACATTTTTTGTGTACTTCATTTTGGAGAAGGTCTTCTCACACAAATAAGTAGTACCAAAAACAGAAAACAGCCCACGAGCAAATTTATGAAAATTATCAAATTGTGTCAGTGGAAGATTATAAAATTCCAACAAAGATGAGTTTTGATATTTGTTCTTAATTATATCACTGCACTGTAGATCAATCATTTCCATTTGAAGTTCCGGGGCTTGGGTTTCAATGTCAGTATCAAAAGGATTCTGAAAAATCTTAATTTGATTCGCAATGGCATCAAAGTCCGAGAAACGAGTATCAAAATTTATTTTCAAAGCACTCAAAGTTTCGATTGCAAAATCGATAGGAAACTCAGTCTCAGTGGTGTGGCTGAATATTTCACATGTTTTAAAATGTGTAAACATTTATTTCGTAGTTGTGATTGAAACAGTATCAATTTCTGACTCGTTAAAGGGGTCAAGGGGTGTAAGGTGTAAGTTGAACGATGAGCTCGGTCTAACTTCCGGCGGCTACGGCCGCCCACAGCCCTAAATAATTCGCAAGTTCACTACTATTAGCACAAACACAGATTGACAGATATTCTCTTAATACTACTGATTATTATTAATCAGTAATAGGTTATATGAGTTGATTTAGTAATAGGCCAATTACTTCAGTCTTTTTTAATTTTATTTCGTTGAATTGCTTGGCAACTGTAACTGACAAAACGACAAATAAGCGGAAATTTTATGCCAGATATAGATTGTGCGTTGTTGGTTGATTTAAACTTTATACGCCTAGTTCAGCGCCCCCCGCATCACGGCGCCACACGCGGCCGCGTAGTTAGCGTATAGCTCGGGCCGGCCCTGCTTGTTATGTATCTTGTTGTTAAAAGTCGAAAAAACTTTTAGCCATTATAACCATATAAAAAAAAAGAAGAAATAACATCAAAAACCCTACTAGCCCTCGAATACTCTAATAGCGTTTGGATCGGAAAATAACAACAGTTGGTCAAAAGAGACCTAATAAGAAAGATTAAAAAGAGCGATATAAACCAAAACCTACATGAAAAAAAGTGTAAATTCAGCTAAGGTCCCTCAGGATTATTATAGTGTGATTACTATACTCCTGAGAATCATATTATAAAAAAAAATATTTTCACACTTTATTCGATTACAGAAACCAAATAAATGGCAGATTACGACAGTAATTAACTTGGTAATTATACTATGTGGCAGTGACGATACTTCCATGTAGGATGTTAGGAACATCCTACAATTTTTCAAATAAAAAAAATATTTAAAATAATAATAAAATAAAATAAGGAAATTGCATATATTACTCTATAATTAAATTAAAGGGTGTTGCAATTGTTGATGGATATCACTGATATTGTTTAGTAAGAATTCGTGATGTTGAGTGATAATTAAAAGGCATCGTCGCTGAAGGTATGGCTAGTTGAGCGAGTAACAATTATTATAGAGTGTTTTCAACATACAATAGTGACGATGTAGTTTTCCGTTCTCGTCTACATTACAGCGTAGAGTGGCAATATCGGCTAGTTTAATAACATTTCTAAATGTAATAGGATTTGTTAATTTTTCATAAAATACAGATAATGGAAAAGTTACTTTAAAATCTATTATTATTGTTATCGTTGCTATTCTGAGACTCGTAAATAGTTATACTATTATTTTCAAATGAATTTTAGACGTGTCAATAGTTTTTGTTTCAGTCCCCAACGTTTTTGTCTTTTTAAAGTCCACGAACAACTTATTGTCCTCCGAGCTTGAAGGTATTAGAGGATTACAGGACTAGGAGTCTTCATTTTTTGCTCTTTTCTTCTTTTTATTTGTAAAACAATTAAAACCTTAAGGTTATTCACCTTTGAACAACAAGACAAAATATCCACCCCTTAAACTCCTGCTATTTTTGTTTTATTTTGTGTTATTTATTTTTAACCTCAGTTTTTTTAAACATTTTAATCATAAATATTTATACAATTTTCAAGACATTTTTCAGCAAGTTTTAAAATGTCATGTTTATAACTCATAGCGTGGGCAATATTTTTTGTCATAAAATGTTTGTAAAGTGAATTTATTTTAGACAATTACGTCTGTATACTATTGTTTGTCCAAAATTGACCTATAAAGTATTGTATGAGGTGGGTGATAGGATCATGTTGGCATCAGATAGGAATGGCATACGGCCTGCGTGCGTCGATGGGTTACCGTTAGAGGAAGTGTAGCACAAAGCTCAAAGCAGGCCAGTCATTCGCTTGTCCCACATACGGACAGACAGACAAGACAAAGATAACTTTAACAAAATGTATTCAACAAGATAAGGTCGTTGAACTAAGTGTGTGTTGAGTGATGTTCAGTGTGCGTAGTGCTCGAGATTAATGATCTGATGGCTTTAGTGTGCACGTCAGCTGTTCCATTCAAGGTCATCTTATTGTTCTGCTGTCTTCTGGTGAGTTTCCACTGTGTGTAAACAACACCATCTACCGTATAAATCGTAAACTATATCTTAATTTACGTAATGTTTTTTATACGGTCAGTGGATTCAACCGATTTCAATAAAAAATTTATAGATCTATTTTGCAAGTTCTTCGGTTTACTTTATTGGTCAAATTTAGTATTTACCCGTTAACAAAAATTCTCAATATTCTGATTTTCATAATATGGACTTTAATAATCTTAATGAAATTTCTTTCGTAGACCCCAGCCTCAAATAATTCGTATTTCTGCTAAAATTTCAAGTCCGACTATAAAAGTTAAAACTCAGCAATGTAGACAACAACATAGAAGGTCGGAGGTCCATATTTTTAAAATAGGGCTAAGCTACGTCACAAATTTTGGTGAAATGCGAAAGTACAGTACGTAACCGAGGTACCTAACCTAACCTAACCTAACCTAACCAAAGAGCTACAAATTAATGATCGTTAGGGTTCTGTTGCAAATAAGTTAAAACAAAATTCCACTTCGTACCGGTCGTTATAAATTAGTATGAGGATTTAACTTTTTAGCCCACTTAATGAATTTTTGTTTTGATAATTTTCAAATTTGTTTTGATTTTCGGTTCAAAGAAAAGAGTTCAACTTGTTAACAATCGATAAAATTAGGTTATTTATTTAGTCGATTTTAACTTGTCATTACTCTCCAAAAATAGAGCCCCTACTACCCCTTCCCTTCCAGCGAGAAATTCTGCACACATTCTACGTTCATAAAAGGGCCGAGTATCTACTATGAGAAAAGAAAGGGAGCCAAAAGGGCAGAATCTCACATTATCCCCGTAATGTTCTACAACAGAATGAATAAAAATAAAAATAGTTTATCAGTTTTAACAGAAAATAATCAAAAATAGTTTGTTTACAGCCTACTACATATTAATTGAACTTACTGTTATTATAAACTATTGTTTATCTACACAGGATGTTACTGTAATGCATGGAGATAATTCAGGGGTTATATAGCTCACAATAAAGAAAACTTCCTATAAACATATGTCCCAAAACGCTTCCTAGTTTTCCGCCATTGTTATTTTTTTTGCTACTTTATAATTTATATTTCTAGAACAGCTTAGCCGATTGAGTTGAAATTTTGCACGGTACACGTAAATATAAAGATCTAGTTTGAGGGGAAAATCTACTTTTTCAATAATCCGTTTCAAAATGACGGCAGTTTAAATATTTAAACTCATTTCAAGTTATTTTCATTTAAAAATTTTTAAATGGCGGCCATTTTTATACAGATTGTTGGACTAAGTTGAGTATTTTTCTTCAAACTAAGTCATTACATTGAAGACTTCCGTGTAAAATTTCAACTCAATTCGTTAAGCTGTTCTAGAGATATAAATTATTTAGTAAACAAAACAAAATGGCGGATAGCTGGCAACAGAAGCGTTTCCGGATATATGTTTATAGGTATTTTTCTCTTTATTTTGACCCATATAACCAACCCCTTATTTTCCCCGAGAATTACAGAAATACTCTGTATAGAGACAAATATCGTTATTATTATTTGATTTTTTAAAAAATATTTTACACTTTTGGGAAATAGGCTTCTCTCATGTTTTGCCACTTGTCGCGGTCATTGCTGTCTTCAACCACGACGTTCCTGCCTCCTAGTGATATTCTTTTTCTAAAATCTTCTTTGTCTTCAATTCTCTCTTCATCTCAAATTTGGCTCCCATTCAGTTTCTTAGTCCATCTACCGTCTATTTATCTTCCAATATGGCCGCTCCATTTCTACTTTAATTTCTTGATTTTTTTGTTTATTCCTTCTAATCTTGTTTTTATATTGGTTTACTTTTTAACTTTTGCAATCTATATATATATATATATATATATATATATATATATATATATATATATATATATATATATATATGTTCACACATATCTTGCTATTTGAGTAGTTTCTAATTTATTTATTATGTTTTGTTTAAATGATGCAGCTTTATAATTGGTGGAAATACACAAAACTTTAAAATTTGTATTTCCTTTGCAATATTAAAGTCTTTCTTTTTTAGGACGAATACTTTCTCTACGCAATCTCATACCTTATTTTGACTTCCTTTTCTGTCTTGTTTTTAAAGATTGTAAGTTGTCCCAGACAATAAGCCTTCTTTGACTTATTTTAATTTGAATACATCCAAACCAATATCTCCCTCGTGAAAGTTGATCTAAGATGTGTTTTTTTAGGGTTAATTATAAGACTTTTACTCACTTCTGCAAGATAACATATTGTGAATTTAATTTTTGCTAGTAATTTCGAGAAACGCACAATTTAATCGGCGAATGCTATAACAGACCCAAAAATATTCTCTAATAATATTCTGACAAATAATCTGAAGAATAATTGTAATTTTCGAAACTAGTCACAAATATTTAAATATTTGAAAATCTCGTAAGATTAACGTACTCACGAAATATAAAATTTCCAGTTATACTCAATCGTAAATATAATTATATTGTTAGCTCTACTTCATAAAAACCAAATAAATTAGATTGTCGGTGAAAATTTAAAGTCGGAATTTCCGTTCCAAATTATAATCAATCAGTGAATAATTAGCCATAATTAACACACTCGTAAAGTTTGACCTCATTTATAAACAAATTAACTTCTATCGTTTTTAAACCAAGTGATATTCTGTTAATAAAAACACAATTGACTACTAAGAAAGAAAGTTTTTCCTTTCTCTGATGATAGGAATATTCCATTCCTGTTGTAATTTAATAAATAAACAATAAACACTGTGTATTTATTATGATAGTTTTTTAAGTTTTCCAATTCAACGCTCCTTCATGGAAAGATCTGGATGCAATACCATTAAATGAATACTGATCATAGTCCTTGGTTCACAGAACAAGTCTTGATAATTCGTTAAAATGTACGTACACCCATACAGACTTCAACATTTCAATCAGCCGCCATTGTTGATAGGTTTGAGATAGAGGCCTCTAGTTCTAATCGTTCTTCTTTTATCAAGACTTTTGAAGTGAGGTCTCACTCAATGTGATTTTACATTTGAGATTCTTTAACTGCCCCTAAAATCCTCCATTTTGAGATTATTGGCAAAGTTGCTCTATTTTCAAAAAATACATTTTTATTTCCTAAAGTGTCCTGAATTTGGTTGTTTCTAGAAAATAAAATGTCAATGCCAGTTTTGATAACCTAAGTAAATTATTGTCGAAGTAGTCGAAGAAATAATAGATTAATTGCTAGAAATGGAAGTTTGGACTAAATGAATAGACAATCTCAAAAATCAATGAAATTTAACAAGAAAAAAGTTATTACAGACTTTTCTAAATCTTTCTTTGCTTCAGTTTTACTGCCATGAATTGATAAAACTTTTCAAATCATGCTGTTGACTTTGTCCAATCTTAAATATTGAACTTTGTATTAAATACTATATTCACAGTGCGTTAACCTATTTTTATAAAATTCTATATAATAACACTTTTGAGCATGGCAAACAAACACGTTGATAGATTTTTATTTTCTTACAACAGACATTTATGGTTTTTAAAGGGCTTTCATTTGAGGTGTCAAAAGTTATATGTATCCATTATACATTTTTGAGATGAGATGGTCGGAGGGGGAGGAATTTTCTGGATTGTGTTATTAAGTATTTTAAGGTTTCCATCGAAAGTGAATAACTGTGGCGAGAACAAACTATGCAAAATAACAGAGGTGCTAAGTTTTCAAAAATCACTCTGTATAGATTATATTATAGGCCTATGTGCTAATATATTTTTGTCTACAGTTGTTGACAAAGTGGCATTTTGTCATTTAAATTAGTTTGCAAAACAGCTGATTTCTCAACAGTTTTACTTTGCCCACTACTTTGCACACTCCGAATAGCAACCGAACAAAACGAAATTTAGGTTACGTTTATTTGAATTGATTTATAATATACAGGAAATGTCCCGTATGTAGGTTAGATTAATTCTTTCATGTAAAATAACATAAATAAACAACAAAACAGCGTTTTATAGTTGAAAAAGGAGGTAATTATTCATGAAGATGATTGACAGTGTATGTACACGGAGAGTATTTTTCGTTTGCCGAGTTTTGAAGTTGGCAATCCCGTTTCCTCAACAATACACCTTAACAAGTTATTTGTAATATTCATAAATAACCTCAGTTTTGACGTAAGAACTTCTACTCATTGGAGCACATATTTTATTTGTAGGTATGTTATTATTTGTCACAAAATAACAACTGTAGACAAAGTATAATGTGCAATTCGTGAGCAAAGCGTCTTTTTTAAACTCGATAAAATTGACGCACTCGGCAAGCCTCGTCCGTCAACATCTTTCACTCGTTTAAAAAAGTGCCACTTTGCCCACTAGTTGCACAAATAACTATTTCCCCTTTTATTGTTTAAAAGAAAAACCGTTTCAGTTAACATCGCCTTTAAAGAAAAGAACTCAAATAAAGACCCCCCTAACCCTCGATATTCTAATTGGGTCAGGGTCGGAAGAGAACAAAAGTTGGTATAGAAAGAAGTAATAGATAAGATGATAAAGAGGGATCTAAGCTAAGACTACATGAGAAAGTTGTAGATCCAGCTAGGGTCCTTAGGAATTGTCACGTCTACTCACTATGAGTGAGCCCCTAAGGGTACATCTAGTCTTACAGATTAGAATGCTGCAGTCATTATATCTCTCTTTTCTTTTTTCTTTTGCTATTTCCCCAGAATTATATAGAGAAGGAAAGAGGAATGGTAAAACCCAATCTCACATAAGGATTACCTAATCTTCACATATTATGTTTAGAGGTTTTATGTTAAGTTTACAGGTAAACATTTCATTTGACAAACACCATTGTGTCATACGTTTTGAGTTGTGTTGTTTGTAACTAATACCTGTTTATTGTCTGTTGTCAGTCTGACAATTAACGTTCATAGAATCTGTGTTTTCTTGTATATTTGAAGCATCTGTCATAAGACAAAAATGTAATTTTTATAAGATTGACTTTAACGATTTTTATTACGTTTTCACTCACATGTAAACGTTCACCAAAACCTATTGTTTCCTGTCTCTTCAATAATATCTATCAAAAAGTGACAATAAACCATGCATATCGTTTAAAAGACCGATTGTCGGGTTTGGCTATTTTGATTAAATTTTTTATAGTAAACTGTGAAGGTCCCAAACAGATACGCTAATCCCCACGTAAATGAATTTCACGAATTGAGAGTAAATTGTGAAATATGAAAATGGAAAATATCATCGTCATTGTTAGTCTAATTTATAATTAATTCAAACAATTTTTAAAAAGAGTCGGAAATTTCTAAACTACAACCACGCACTCAATATCATCAAATTGATCCAAGCGTTTAAAGTTTATGAGACGGTTCATTGCACCCACTTATACCGAGCTGTCAGACTCCTTGTCGAAAACCACTTTTTCTGCATCAGTGAGTTAAAAGTCTTTTTTCCCCAATTAAATTCAGAATATCATCTTTTTAGACTTTCTTTATTCTTCAAATGTAAGAGAAAGTAAACCAATAATAAAGTGAAAAACGGATAAATTAATGTTGTTGAATGTTGAAAATAATTACAACAGTCATGATGTCATATTAAATATTATTCTATTTCTATATATTAATATTGTTATTTAGCAACTTTTGTAATAGGAAATAAATTATTGCGATCTCTCGAAAATAAAGTAACTACTTAATTTTTAATGTTGATAGCTTCATAACTTTTTCAACCTTAGTTTACTTTGCAATTTCTCTTACTCATACACCTATCCTCCAAGAGCCATCCTTAGAACCTCTTCGTTGTTTTTCACCTCTCCAAATGTTTCATCCTTTCTTTCATCCCCCAAGATATGATGGATTGATTCTTTGCCTTTTGAACATATGCTGTACATTTTCAAACCACTGAATAGCTCTTGTGTCCAGAGCAGTTCAGCCACATCGTAATTCAACTTCAGTCTTTCACGTAGATCTTCTCTTTAAAAACTATTCAATAACAAACTCCACATAAAAACACTCTTCCCCTACTGCTATTGTTTTGTTTCTTGTTTTAAATTTAAAGCCCGCACTTCTCCAACATATGTCGCAAAAAATAGCAAAAAGACATTTGTTTTTCTCATTTTAGAATATGTGTTATTTCAGTTTTTGAAAGAAAGTCAAAACCCTTATAATATATTATAAAGAAAAAAAACTTACACTACTTTTTAAAAATTTACTAGTTACAATTTTCCAATGCATTGCTTATGTAATGCCTTTATTTTTAATCTAATTCTAATTTTCCAACCATCTCCAAATTTTATGAAAAAAAAATCAAATATCATTATAATTTCTTAATTAAAGTTGATTACCTTTTAATTAAAAATCTCACCCATTTAAATAGAGGTAAATATAAAAGATTTTTTAAATAGATTCCTAAGAATGTTTTTCTGAAATTATTGATAAAATTCAATATTAGTCTACATTTTTGTTGTTTGAGAAAATTAGCTTTTATCTGTAGATGCTCTGATGATTATTACATCTTTTACTAATTCCTTTATTTTCTGTTCATTTAAGGCTATTTGAACAAATAATATGTCATTTTAAATATTTACGGCCTAGTTTCCCTTTGCTGAAAAATCACAAAATGGTGCCCCTTGAGGTAACAGCTGTTATAACCTAAAAATTATGAATCGATGTGTAAGCTACTTTTCTTTTCTATAAACGAGGCTAAACTAGACCACTTAACATATATTTACAAATATTTGTGGTGAAGACGAAAGAAAGTTTTCTAAACCGTTAGTCTTTAATGGTTGTATCCGTATTTCTTAGCCTTGTAACAGAATTAACTTCTACTCTGAAACTAACTTTGTTTATTGTAAGTAAACCGTAACGATCTAATTGTATTCGGAAAGATTTCAACGCGTGGGTAGAAACGAAGGCTTGAGTCTGTATATTATTTGAGACCAAACTTTCCATGCGTTTTCGCTGTTAGTAATGTCTTTTAATTACAGCTATTGACTGTTTGTTTCATTAAAAAAAAAAAAAGTTCAATATGCAATCGATTAAAAGTATTGGTGATATTGTGGTAACTTCTCCTTCAACCAAAATTTTATAAACCCGTGCACAAACTTTCTCACATATGTACATCCAAATAAAATAAAATATGAATAAGCTTTCTGACATAGTTTTATATAAAATTAAATCAATTGTTAGGTTATTATAACCTTATACAAACAATCGTCAAATTTCCTAGTGGACTAACGGTTTCGACCGTTAGTTGGTGATCTTCAGTTTCATGACATCACTCTTCTTTTTTTATCAACTATTTTTGAATTTCGTCATGAAATTGCACTTTAAATTTGTGTTTGTTATTTATACATACAAACATGTACACAAACGCACAATCAAAATCACGCACATTTAGTTTAGTATTTAATCTACGTTAACAAACTGGACGTATAATCCATGTTAAATGTTGACCGTTGTTAAAAGTTGTGTGTGCGTGCACAGTGTTATTGATTCAAAATGTTCTGTGTTTGTGTACATGTTTGTATGTATTTCAGTTAAAAATGAAGATTAATATCCCGAAACCGTGTACGAAATTGGAAGTAACAAAAATATGTTGTTGTTCATAAATAATTGGAATAAAATAAATTTTAATCCCAATAAATTAAAACATAATTTTACATAGACCACGTTCGAGGTCAATTTTTAAAATTACAAATCTGACTTTTTAGCTTCGAATAGTTTTGATTGGTTTTTATTTCTTTATAGGGAAGGGTGAGTGAGACGTTTGTGCATTGTTTTTTTCGCCGCTTAATTTTCTACAACTAAAACTAACCACTCTGTATTTCACCAAATTCGATTTTTAACTTTTTAAAAGTAATTTCTCAGATAATTTTAAAATTATTTAGTTGGTATGAATGATAAAGGCCTATTCAATTTGAATTCTTTAGTGGCTTGCATATCCTCAGCTACTCCAAATACTAGGGGTATACTTTCATTTATACGCTAATATTTGTCTTAGGCATTTTAAGATTTGGTAATATTGAATTTATTTCTAAGATTTCGTTAGTTAAAAAAAAAAAAAAAAAAGATTTTTTTTTTAATTTTAGATACCGGTACTATAAAACAAAAAGTAAAATATGTATTTCCTTAAAATTATACCTAATTATTTTAATTATGTTTTACTTTTAATCCTTAAGGACCAAACAAAACTTATTGGTCGTCATCTCTCCAAAATTCAAATATTATGGGTCGACAAGTAAAAATAAACCACATACTCTAAAAAATCAAAATATCAACAAAACATAACTAAATATATCGATTTTTTACATGACCTAATTCAATGTGTCAAGTAACCAATGAATGTGTTAATGAATCCTCGCCGCCAACGGCTTAATTTATTCTGCTCTAATACTATTGGGCAAACACTGGCGTCTGAATAATCTTTTGATTTTTAGACATAAATACTAGCAAACGTAGCACAATGTTTTCATAATTTTTATATTAATACGTAAGAATGGAGAGGTATTGGCTGTATCGTGAATTTTATTTTCTCGAAATCTGTTTTAAAACTTATTACACAATTTTTCATATAGTCGCTATCGCTTCAAGGGAACGATTTGGGAGTTCCCAATCAAACACTTGTAAATATACCAAATAGGACGTGAGAGAAGATTGAATACCTCAAACTTTATCCAACATGTCTGGATAAAATATCGGTGAAAAAGTTTATAGTCGCAATATTATAAATTACAAGTAAAAGAAAATAACTAGTAACTGAAAATTTGGAAACTATAATGAACCCTAATTATCGTTTTGTTTGGTATTTTCACAATTATTCTATAACTGTAGTTACTATGTGAAATGATTCTAAATTTTTTTGAAATAACATAGGCCTATTTATACTATTGACTTTGTATTTTCAAAAAAGCGTTCGTGATCATATATACGTTTCAACAGAAACACAAGCATTCACTTGAAATGAGCAACCACTTGTAGAAATTGGAACACTTGAAGTTGTGACACTTTTGATGTTGAGGTTCAGTGTCAAGAATATTTGTGTACAAGTGAGAATGATGACGTCATTGAAACATTGTCTTATATAAATAAAAGTGTAGTTGTTAAAAACAGTGTTTTCTTTTATTTGGTAAGAAGAACGTTTTTGGGAATGTAGCGATGAACATTTTTTGCTTGCAAAGTTTCACATTATAAGTTATGAGAATGTTTAGGTAATATTGTTGTACCTTTTATTATTCTCACCATAATTTTATAATAATTACATACTAACCTCAAAGAATTGTTCATTTATTAATATTTTATATATGAAAAACTAAAAACATTTTTACAGATTTGTGAATGACTGGAGAACTTGAAAAATATGATTGTTTTAAACATGTTGCAGGTTACACAGTGTTCGGACGATGTTGAGGGAAGACGCTTTTTCAGTATGTTCACAAGACGACCTCAGAACAAGAATGTCCCAATTCGAACCTGCAACTGCTGTAAGTGTGTTCCTATTAAGCTGAACTCTATTCTATTTATAACATCACTACTTATAGCCGCTTTCGTTCTATTCTCGAATATGGGTAAATGTATTCGGTCGTTAACTAACATATGAATATTTTACTTTTATAGATCACACACATTTCTTGTAATTGCACGAATCTGTTTACTCGGAGTATTTGCTCATATATTCATTAATTTTCTTTGTATAGTAGGGAAGTAATAATGTTATTATTTTTTTTAAATGCTCACAACATATTCAGTAAAATAAAATATTTATTTACCTTAAGTCCGTCTTGTGACTTCGTTGTTGGTTGCTTCTTACATGTTTCGAGGCCGTAACCCCATCATCAGAAAATTACTTTGTTCACTTTGAAGAACTCGTCATTGATTATATTTAAAAACACATTTAACACAAAAACATACACTGACACAAAAATACAACAATAAAAACACATCATATGAGCTTGTCTGACATTGTTGTGTCAGTGTATTGTTTTAATTGTTTTTATTTTTGTGTCAGTGTTTGTTTTTTTGATAAGTGTGTTTTTTAATATAATCAATGACGAATTCTTCAAAGTGAACAAAGTAATTTTCTGATGATGGGGTTACGGTGTCGAAACATGTAAGAAGCAACCAACAACGAAGTCACAAGATGGACCTAAGGTAATTAAATATTTTATTTACATTGTGACTTGGAACCAAAAATATGCTTATCAAACATATTCAGGTTTATATAAATTCTCTTTAATTTAATAACATATAATGTTTAATTTTTTTATGCAAATATAACCTTTTTTAACCTGCAATATCAATTTTAACCTGCAAAAATAACAAAAACTTACATAATATTCGAGTTTGGAATATAATTTAATACTTTACACAAAATTTTTAAGTTATTTTTTAAAAAACCCACTAAGATAGTTCACCATAATTTTGAATTTTATTCAAATTTAAAATTCGCGTTTAAATTTTAAATAAAAAGATTATTTTTTAATTCCTTAGAAATGTCTACATATTCTCTAATTTATTGTTTTATGCCCGGTTCAAAAACAAATAAAGCCGTTTTGGTGTAACAATCTTAGCTGATAACACTTACTCTTGATTCATACTGTCGTGGCAAATAAACAACAATTGGTGTACTCGAAACTGACAGAATAATTTTAATATGTATTTTTGACGTACTAACAGACTGGCATTTTGAAATTTTAAAAACATCCAATTATAAAGTAGAATCTAATATATATATATATGCTATTTCAATGAAAAAAATTTCTGTAACTATATTTAGTCTTAACATTAGAAATATATGCTTGTCATCAACCATAACTCCTTATTGCAGTCATATAACTTCAATAACACAATAACTAACAGGGTTAGTTATCGTTACATTATTTGATGAACAACAACAAAGTTTGATAGTTCTACAATACTTTCAAAATACTAAATTAGTGGAGCGTTTGGTTTGTACAAGATGAAACGAATGAGAGAAATACAATGGTGGAGCAATGAATGTTTCCGAAACCCATTATTTGGTGAACATTAACTTCCTTTGATTTGCACCTAAAAACACCTCCTAGACCAAAACCCTCTAACCTTGACCTTTACATTCGACTTAACATTCGTCGTCCGCACACCTCGCACACTCTCTAACAGTGATTCAAAACGTGACCATTCGTTCACATTCGCAAATAGTGTGGGACAAACGTAACGAATTTCTATTATAGATTTCCTGGTTATTGCAATCTCCCTCATAGATTTCAAATCGGTTAAGAAATTTCCCCGATTCCTATCATAGCTAAATTTGACAACTTTTTCTCACAGTATAAAAATCCATATAACGTCCTTACTCCTTAAATTTTATTTACAAACGATAATTAAGGAATTACGGTTTTGGAAATGAATTATCAATTACATAATTTAACATATGAGTAAAACATGGTGTGGGGCAGAACGGCTTTAAAGTTGAAGGTACTATTGTTTTACTTAACACCCTTTATATAGATGTAAATGTCATGTATATTTTGATGTTAAATTACCCCAACGAATGAATACATTGATTCAGATGTTGTATTTTAAAGAAATCTTTTTAACATTTTTATTTTTGCGGGAATAATTGATTGTATATTAATTATATGAAATGTTATGAACAACAGCTGAGATAATAAGATGATCCCTTTACAGCAAAACTTTTAATACCGACTGATAGATGTAGTAACTTTATCCGTTTACTTTAGAAGAAACAAAATCAAAAAAATAATTCCGCATTATTGATGTAAGTACGGTTAAGTTTTAAATAGTTTTACTGAAAATATGGCAAAAAATAGATCGCTCACTTTACATTGCTCACTAAGATATCACTAAGTTTGGTTGGTAGCACGAAGCGTTTGTCGGATTATTATGTAATTGTGTCGGAAGTCTTTGCCAATGTGACGTGTTTGTTCGAAGAAAACTCAATCTACTTGGAGAGGCCTTGGTGGGATCTGAAGTCTCTAGGATTGCTGATCGTAAGGTCCTCATGGGTGTTGCCTCTAGACAAGATCTGATAGGGATTACAGTGAGGTTATATTATATAAACTCTCTAAAATAATTGTTTTAAAAAACACCTTTAGCTTTTGTTAACGCCAAGGTTCCAAAATTAGACAATTCCTTGAACTCATTTCAAAACTGTAATAGTTATACATTTTATATTTGCTAATAGATTCTAACACTTAAAATTAGTAACCACCTGATACAAATAATTTATTCAGATTAATATTTAGCATACAATGATATTATTAGTTAACCAGCAACATTTATTCAATAACAGTAAAAGGGCGTATTAATTAACTTAATGACATACAAATCAAAAACAATATATACTAAAATTGTCTTTGATATCAAGGTAGTATAACATTGTTTTCTAGTTATAGTTTAAAATTAATTGGATTATTTTAATATATATATATATATATATATATATATATATTACAGCTGTAATAAGATAATATCCTAAGAGTACTGTGGAAATATTCACTATAATAAAAAAACAAGGATACACAAAAAAAAACCAAGAAAAGAAACTAACTCTATAATAAATATCCATTATGTTTATTATATTACTTTTATGCACATTTGGATGACACAGTCATATACACATCTTTTATTAAACACTGTAGTTTATGTAGTCTTTAAAATCCATACTCATGATTTCCTATTGCTATGGAAACTGAAGTATCTCTTTCATAGATCAACAGATGTACGGTTTTATAAAATCGTTTTAAGGGTTGAATTTGGTTAACTAAGAGATGATTGGGAAGTTTATAAGCCGGTTTTAATATTATTTAATTGACATTATAAAACACTGGAATGATTTACGTTGGAGTCAGTGTTTTATATAACGGAGGCTGTGATGTGGAATTTTTTTTGATCAGAGTGGCCCTAGAAGATTCTCACACAGACACCCAGATATAGAAAAAAATTAACATAAATTTTAGACCTTGACTGATCCTTTGAATCTGACCCCCCCCCCTTATAACGTATGAAATCGTCAACAACAATCTGAGGATTTTTGAACAAATATTATGTACGTCCTACTGTGCAATTGTGAGACTCAAAAAGAATAGGTAAAGCAACACAGACTTTTGTAAACAGATTATCAGGTTAGGTTAGGGCGTAATAAGGTTAGGCTAGATTCAAATAAGATCGTAAGGAAACAAGAAAATACGGGAACGAGCAGGTGAAATACCAATCTGGTAAATGTATGGAAATGAATAAGCCATACTTTGGAAGAGAAGGAAGACGTTGAGGTGGTGAGGCAAACTCTTCGTACAGAAGGAGAGAACGGCAGAGGAAATGGAGTTGCTGGCGAGATGTGTGAAGAAGTGAGAACTTAACGGCTGATGTGGTGAGGTGGAGCTCTTTTCTTCCTGTCACATGTTACTGAAAGAGCCATAAGTCAAGTAAGCTAGCGGCGATGTATGATTTAAAATTATCTTTACCCTCCCTCCCCCGTCCTTCTGACAAATCCCAAGTTTACTCTAACTCTGGGTTTCAGAGAATCATCTATGGTAATGCCTGGTGAGCTGTACTCTCATCAAAATAATTATAAATACACAATTCTGTTTTTTTTAAATGCCTTGTGGCTGCTTTGGTAATCAATTCTATATTTGTACTTACGTCAAGCAGTCTATTTTGGATATTTCCTTTATTGCAGCTGTTTCGGTATTGTCATACCATCATCAGACAACAAAACACAATGCACAATGCACAAAAACGCAATACGAATTGGTACTACCTTACACGTCATATATAAAATAATGTTTTATGTGGTTACATCCTACTTTTGCTGTAGTTCGAGATCAGAGAATATTTCTTTTTACGTTGGCTAAGCAAACGAAAATTTGTTGCGTAAAAAATGAAATTTAATTTGGTCTTTCCAATTACAGAAATCATGTATTTTATTCCACACACGCGTCATCCTCTATGTTTGCCATACACGTATGTAATTTCCATGGCATAATGACTCTTATTAACACATTAATACTGGTTCTCTATCTGTCATTGAACAATACTGTCATGTTTGATAATGAGATTTGCAGTTCGGTTCGTTGATAAATATTTTAATGTTTTCCTCTTTTAGGAGTACAAATTCAAAAAAAATCGTAATAACATTTATTACAGTAGGTTGTTAGAAAGATAAATTTCTGACCCCATAAAATTGGTATATTATTGATAGACCCCACGACATTTTTTCTAGCGAGTTGTCTGTTTCTGATGAAATTTGGTGTACAGAAACATCTACTACTGCGATACACTATAAAATAGAAAACTCTAGCTACTTTTCTTAGCTGATTTTTTTAAAATTTTTATTATTTTATTTATTTTTACTGTTTTCATTCTAATTTAGAATTAACGTTATATGTTACAATTCCATTTATGTTAGTCGGTATAATCGAAAAAGTGAAAGTGGGTTTTCTTAACTGATTTGGAATTCTAAATTAATTATAAATTTGCTTAAGCCCGGTATTTATATACATTTGGTCGTAGCTGAGTTAAAAAAGCTTTTAACTGCTGGTTTTTGTCCAGTTCAACCAATCAGCGCATGTCCCCAGAAGACGAAACCTCTAACAGGCTGAGCATGTTTCAATAGTGCCCATTTCGACAAGGTTTCGACAAGGTGCCAAATATGGAAGCAAGCTGGCATGCCGGATAGCTTTTCCTAGTTTTCTTGAGCCGCCACAGTAGGGTTTTCTAGAAACCCCCCCTCCAAAATTCATGATAACAAGGTTCCCCAAACTATGTATGACGAGTAGCCGTTAAGAGGCTCACGCGATAAATGTAGTACATACATCACAGATCCTTCTAATCTTTAAGAACATATAATAATCTCTGTTTAACTTAAAGACCAAATCCGAAATAAGTTGCCGCTGTGTTACTGTAGACGTTTTGCATAACCTCTTCCTGTGTCTAACGGTGTTGAAAATAGCTATCATCATTTAAGGCAGATATTTTATAACTGATATGGAAGTTTACGAGATTCATTTTGTCTAGATTTAGTAGAAAACCATTTACTTTAAAACAAATAGTTTTTAAAATCGGGTGTAATAACGGGTAAATCCTACGAGATCTATGACATAACCTTTCGTAACCTCCCTTGAATTTGGTTAATTGTTTGTTAAATGATAAGTGAACATATCTCGACACTACAAATAAAACGAAAAAATAAAGCTATCAATTTGTCTGAATTGTCAGATCATTTCAATATTGATTTTCGTGGAATAAATTTGTGTAGAAAAATATGAAGAAAATATAAATTAGCCTTTTTTTTTATTCGTTTTAGAAATCTATTATATCCATTTTCTTCCTCAGAATCTTACTATAACGAGTAAGTGTGAGGAAATCCCGTGGTTTCTTAGCTGGATTTACATCTTGTTTCGTGTA